>MU134637.1:0-18906 GCA_015039355.1 Ramaria rubella
GACTTGTGGAGGAGGACTGGACAAATGAACATCAAGGGGAGAACACCGACTAGGAAGTTCAACGCGTGGTCCAACGTGTATGTCTGGCTTGGCAGTTATCTGAAACGAGTCATGGGATGTGGTGGCGGCAATGCTGGATGGCATATTGGAAATAGAATCGATGAAAAATAGAATGAGTGTGGAGATGATGTGTCTGGCGGACTGGAGGTAACACAGCAGATGATGGTCTGGCAAAAGCTGATGATGATAGGCGCGTGTGCAGTGAGCGTCTTTTGTAGTGTAGTAGGCGCTGTCGAGTATCATGCTTGTCAGCGCACCGTGCTGTGTTGTCCATTGGGGTGGGCGATGGTGATGCAACATGGCAGCGCATGTGCCAGCGCCGGTGCCAGTGCGCATTTGCAGAGGTGCACTGTCAGTTGCTCTGGTGATATTGGCCAAGCTTGGGTGGGTGCATCATCATTCCTGTGAGAGTGGCAACATCATGGCGTGTGCGCCGGCACAGTCCCAGTGTGCCCACACCAGCTGGCAACATTATGAGATTTTGTGCAACAGGATGATCCACGAAGATCCCTTGTGCCACTAGGTGAAGATCAGATAGGTGCCACCATCAAGCAGCCATTGGGATGGTGCCCAAACATACATCGCATTTCTATCCTTGAGGGGGGCCAGCCTGCCAGTGGCTTAAAATCACAATGGTGAGGTGAATTTGGAAGTTATATGAACCAAAAATGGACTTACGATGATTCTTAGTATGATTACGTACAGACAGATGGCTGAGGCAGATGTTACACAGCTGTGGAGACGTCCCCTTGATGAGAATATAACCTTAGGTGGGGCTATCCTGCTGACAGCCAAGATTCTAGGAGAAGGTGAATAAAACAAAAGTTAACAAACAAGAAATGAATGTACAATGGCTGCCAAGGTTGAACACTCTCAATGGGGCAAAACGGGCCGACCATAAACTCGTGTGAATGAGGGGAGTCGGAAGGTTCTGTGGAGTGCAAATGCCCAGACATTGGGGATGTGGTGGCACACCGTGCGGTGCTGCCAGTTGCTGTAGGTGGTGGTGTAAGGGTCCATGCGTTGTTGTCGCTGTGAGCATGGTGACTTGGTGGCATGTGCACCGGCGCACCTTGTGGCGCCGTTGGTTCATGTGGTGGCGATGTCGAGGCGAGGGAAGGTGCGTCGTCGTCAATGTGGGAGTGGTGACATGGTGCACCAGTGCAGTGCAAGTAGGTCTGCCCCGACGTCAGTGTGCACCTGCAGCAGTGCACCTTGTGATGTCATCAATTGATGTCGAGGTGAGAGGAGGGGGCTTTCATTGTCGCTGTGGAAGCAGCAATGTGGTAGTGCGCTTGCAATTGCGCCAATGCAAGTCGTAGTTGTGTGCTGGCGCTTGCACCAATGCAAGTGCACATGCGCTGGCGCACCATGCTGCATCACCCATTGGTGTGGGTGATGTTGGGGCGAGGGGAGTGTAGTCATCGTTGTGGATGCAGCAACACGGGCACGCATGCCGGCACCCCTTGCGGTGCTGTCAGTCGCTGTCAGTGATGTTGGGGCGAAGGGGGGGGGTGTTGTCGTCACTGTGGAAGCGGTGCTGTGGTGGTGCGTGCATCAGCACCAACATGTGGAAGCGCTGGTGCACCATGCAGCAGTATCAGTTGCTGTCTGTTAGGGATCCTTATAATGTACTTATAGTCTGATAGTCCTTGTATTCAAGGTTCCAAGTGTTTCTGACTAGTAGTAGTCTGAATTCTTCTATTTCTTGTCTCTGCTGCTGAGTTCACTATTAATGATCCACAAGAGTCCACAACTTGGATTGCTGACCTAAAACTTGCCAAATCAGTAACTCAGCTTCAACTCAGCTACTGACCAATAATTACCATTATTGTAACTCAGCAGCTGAGGTAAGCCAACTCATTGGTCAGCAGGATCATTAATTAGCTCCACAGCAGGTGACTTCTTATTTATCATTCAATATTAATTAGCTAGAGACATTATGATGTCACTACAACCCCAAATCTGAGCCTGAATGCTATGATATCATTTCAGCATCATAGTTATTTATGAGTCAGTAGTTTAGTGACATCATAGTCATCTCTAGCCAATAGTTAGCTTCATATTAATAGTGTAGAAGCTTCTGGAAGATTATAACCATATATGGCAGCTGCCAGAACCTTCCAGCAGCTTCCATTCTATTGTTAGACCTTCCTAAAGTGTCTAGGGTGTCTCAGATGTAAAGCTATAAGTATAGCTCTAGGTAGCCTTGCAAAAAGCAATCACACACACACATTTCACACCCCACTTCTGCCTGAAGCTGAGCCTTCTACCAGAATCAGTTCAAGCCTGAAGAACTTGACCTAGCTGAAAAACTCTGTAGGAGCCTCTTTCAGTTTGCCTCTCACTTTGTAGGAGTGAAGCACAATCTCTTCAGCTTTTTGCTGCTTTAGTTGGAGCTCTGTAGTTTGTAGGACCAGAGTTAAAGATTACTAGCTTGTGTAAGCAAACCACCACTTTCCATCTAGTTGACACTTTGTTGCTTGTAGGGCCAAAGTACAACTGCTGGCTTGTGTTGGGTATCATCACTTCTAATTAATTGAAGCTTTGTTGCTTGTAGGGCCAAAGTTAAATTAATAGCTTGTGTTGGTAACAACCACCACTACTATTCAATTATCCTTCGTTGCTTGTAGGGCCAAAGTCTAATCAATAACTAGTGTTGGGGTGTAGTACACTTTCTATCTAATCAAGCTCTGTTGCTTGTAGGGCCTTAGCTTGATTACTAGCTTGTGTCAGCACAAAGCTACCACACTCTATCTTATCTGGGCACTGTTGCTTGTAGGGCCTTTGCCTGGCTAACTAGTTTGTGTTAGTGTTGACTTTATCAACTCTCAAGTTAGTTTTAACTTGCTGTTGTTGGTCTTGTCCCTTTGCTCCTTGTTTCTTGGCTATCCTTTTAGTCTTTCAATTGAACAGCTATTCAATTGATATGACCTTGAGCCTAGTCATCTAAGTCTGCTTTCCCCATATATTGCATATAAAAAACAAAGCATTGGAACCCTGTATGCTCTTCCACATAGTTTCAAGTATGATCCTGACCAGACTAGTAGCCTTGCTACAAGTGCTTTGAATTGCATTGTTACTGCAAAGTAATAGTGTTATTTGGACACTGGAGTAGAATTTCTCAATTGGGTTCTCCATTAAAATAGTCTTTGGTTGATATCCCCTTGAACACTATCAGTGGCTAGACTAAACTTGATTGTGTACCTGACACCAATGTTTAGTTCTGAGTTCACAGTTTCCAAAACACTGTCGGTGATGTCGAGGTGAGGGGGAGTGCATTGTCATCGCTGTGGGAGTGGTGACGTGGTGGCTCGTGCACCAGTGCAGTGTGAGTGGGCCTGCCCTGGTGCCAGTGTGCGTTTGCAGCCGTGCACCTTGCAGTGCTGTCAATTGGTGTGGGTGCTGTTGAGGTGAGGGGAGGGTGCTTCGTTGTCGCTGTGGAAGCAGCAATGTGGTAGTGCACCTGCGTGTGTGCCAATGCAAGTCATGGTAGTGCACATGCACCTGTACCAGTGCACATCTGTGGTGGCGCATTGTGCTATGCTGTCCATTGAGGTGGGTGATGTCAACACGAGGGGGGGTGGGTATGTCGTGGTCTCTGTGGCAGCGGCAATGTTGTGGCACGTGCACTGTCCATTGCTGTGGTGGTGATGTGGATGTGTGGGGGGGTGTGTTGTCATCGCTGTGAGAGTGGCGGTGTCGTGGCGCAAGTGCCAGCGCACCTTCCGGGGCCATCAGTTGCTGTGGTGGTACTATGCAGGCAAGGCAGGCTGCATCATTGTCGCTGTGAGAGCAGTGGCATTGTGGCATGTGCGCCGGCGCAGCTTGCATGGCCATCAGTTGCTGTGGTGGTGCTATGCAGGTGAGGCTGGCTGCATCGTTGTTGCTGTGAGAGTAGCGGCATCATGGCGTGTGCACCGGCAGCAGTGCACATCTGCAGCGCTGTGAGTTGCTGTAGGTGGTGATGTCGATGTGAGGGGTGGTGTGTTGTCGCCACTGTTAGAAGGGCAACATTGTGGGGAGTGTGCATACATGTGCGCCTATGGAAGTGCACATTTGCGGTGACGCACCTTGCAGCCCCATCAGTTGCTGTGGTTGCGATGTCGATGCGTGGGGGGGTGCTGTCATGATTCGACACCTAATGACACTTATCACTGTCACTATCCCCTCCACGTCTTACCGACACTAGCGATACTAGTGATATTCACCGTCCAAGATTGGATCACTCAACCTAACAACCGATCGTTGATATATGCGGCTCCAATAACAGTAGATAGGAATATCAATCACCATGACAGTTATACCTCCATTTAGTATATAGTCCACATGGTATCTATCCAACATCGGTGAATATGTCTAGTATAAAACAGTAGGATAGAACCCATGTATTTCTTTAGTTCTATTATCATAAACCTTCCCCCTCTCTTTACTTGGTGTTGTCTACACATCTAAGTCAAACAACAAGTCTAATGACTATTCTAAACTCATCATCCTCTCATCTCTATCTCTATTCAGCCTTAATGATCAATGTCGATAACATTGCTAGAACTTTATCTGCTAAGTGAATTCTACTTTCTTCTTTCAAATTACCTCTCTATTCCAGTCCCAACAATTAGGCACCATCATGGCACCATTCACTGAACTGTCTTAGTCTGTATACTTTGCATACATCATCACTAACACTTCCAGCTTCATTGGAAGGGTTCTTTAACCACATTTGTTGTTACTAACTTTGTTCTACCAAAGATAACAGGTTAAGGGTAGTTTTTGACAGTATAATAGAACTAACACCTACTAGTCGGAATCCTTCTCCTAGTCTCTCCCTTTCAAGTATGTCGGATAGGACAATCAACTCATCGGGTCACCCCTGATACTCCCCTATTGATCATATCCAAACCCATTCCCAAGGACCCGCCATCACACCGCTACCTTTACCAAATAGAGGTGGATCAGCACCCTTCCCACAGATTGATCCGACAGCATCCCAACAGCACCAATCTGATGCATATAGGACACCCAGCTTTATTCCAGACCTCCCCCCACATATGTCATCATTCCCACATCAATCGATGTCAGTATTACCTTGAACAATAGGACAAGAGGAAGCCGAACTTCGACAACTTAGTGAGAATCTTCACCAGACTGAAGCACTGATAAGTGATCAGCAGAGACAACTTGTCGCGACTCAAGCACAACTAGTGCAAGCTCATATGTGAGCGCAACAGGCTGGTATCACTCTAGAACCTATCAGTAATCAACCCATACAGTTACCACATCCATCAGCAACTATATCATCACTTTCATCTTCCTCACATCCACCAATCCTGACACCTGCATGGTCGGACTCAGAACTCTATACGCCGACTTGACAAACAATAAATTGCCCTTATACAGCAGTGGCATCAAATATCTTTTGGCCCAGTACTACTTCCCGAATGCATGAATATGGATCCCCTTATCCTCATCCTGGGACCACACATATGCAACATAAACCACCAATCACTCTCTGACCTCTGTTTGCTCAACCTCATCAACCCCCTGTTGATCCAATAGCAACCCCACTTCTGCGACCACTGACCGCTCATCTGACAATGTCAAGAATGGAACACCCGAGTCCCTCTCATGTGTCACCTTCACCATTCAACAGTCTGACTTTTAGAGGGAACCCACCTGATTTCAACAGCAGACAATGGCAAGGCTTCCCAAGAATGCCTCCTTCCACTCTGCTGCCTAGTCCAACAGTATTGACTACATCACATCGCCACAATGTGTTGACACCATTGCAACCTCAATCTCTTCCTCCTGGACCCCCTTTGGGACACCCAGGACAACCACCTCCTCCAGCATTTCCTAGCGAACCACCTTCTGGGCCTCCTGGCTGACCCCCTCCCTTTGGAGGACCACCTGGAGCACCCTTCGGCAGACCCCCTGGCAATCCCTTCGGAGGATCACCATCCAGACCACCACCACCTGGAGGACCAGCGAATGGTCCCTGGTACCAACCTTATGGCATCCCTTACTATGTAATGACACAATCACAACAGGAAACCAATTCCAAAATCAGTAAACCAACTCACTTTGACGGTACCAAACTGGAATCTATCTGAGCATTTATCGTGCAGTGCATTATGGCTTTCAATAACAAACCTCGAAAGTTTTCAACCGATCGCCAATGAGTCACATATGTGGCCTCCTATCTCTCTGGGATCACTCTCGATTGGTGGCTCCCACACCTCACTGCATCACCTGAAACAACTATCCAAACCAATTGGGATGAATTCATTACTGCTCTCAACCAATTGTTTGGACAACCCGACCTTGCTCAATCTGCCCAACGGTCAATCTGACAGCTCAGAATGAAGGATAATCATCGTGTGAATAAATACATGATTAAATTTGCTGAACATACTCCTCATACAGGTTGGAATGACCCCACCCTTTACGATGCATTCTATGAAGGTCTTGCCAAACACATTAAAGACCATTTTCTGTTGCTACCACGAGTGACAACCCTTGACACCCTCAAACAACAAGCCCTGGAATGTGACAATCGCTACTGGGCTCGCCAAAACGAGAAAATCTCTCATGCCACATCAGCTTGCCAGACTGGAAGCACTTCGACATATATGAAGGAAGCAGAGCGCAAGCCATTTGAACAAAGAGGCAACAACTACTCCAGTGACAGATCAAAACTGTCGCAAGGAGTAGCGACAGACCGAAAAGACCTCAGCAGTGTACTCAATAACACCGGTCATTTGACCGACACTGAGAAGGAGTGCTGTAACGCCAAAGGCTTGTGTATTTATTGTGGAGAAAAACCTGACCATCACAGTTGCGACTGTATCTATGCGAAGAACCCACAACAAGCATCAGGATGAGCCACCTTTACCATTTTGGCAGAACCTCAATCAGCAACAATTGAAGAAGTTATAGATGAGGAACCTCAATCCTTGGTGGAAAACTAATCAGCAATCCATCCAATGTGTGCACAATGGGTTGCATGGCACACCTGCACACAATTTCCTCTGTACAATTACAGTTGGGACTTGTATCTCAATCCAATGTTTCATTCATCATTCATCTAACTCTCTCTGATCATTCTGATCCTGTACCTACTCTCATAGACTCTGGGGCAACATCAAATGTTATTGATGTACAATTAGTGACACAACTTCTGATGGCCCGACAATATCTTTCGCAACCAGTTTCTCTATGTCTATTCGATGGAAAACCTGCCACCAGCAGTTTCATCCACGAATACATTAAAACCACTATCTCTTTTCCCGATTCGTCATCTCAATCTCTATCATTCCTCATTACTCAACTTCATCCATTGGCCCCGATTGTCCTAGGTCTTCCCTGGCTAAAACTCATGAACCTGACAATCAATTGGGCTTCAATGTCACTTCATTTCCAATCTGGCACTGGTTCAACACTTCCAACAATGACCACCACCATGTCTTGTATCACAACCACTCAGGACATCCAATCAACACTACCTTTGGTTTTCAATACCATCCCAGAACTCCACACTTCTTCAGGGTTGCCCCCTTTGACAGTCCCTGGTTCCTCGGCAATTATATCGCCATCATTGGGTATCCTTTTGAAACTCAATTTCTCTCAATCCAACTCTTCTATCTTCCAGCCACCAATCAATACGAATATGCCAACCACTGTTTCTGACCCATTACCTTTTCCTGATGGATTCATTACCAATATAAGAACACGCAAAGTTCCAAAAATCACTCTTGTTGGTGCTGCTACATTCAGGAGATTCATAAATGCAGGAGAAACCATATACTCTTTTCATTTTATTCCATCATTACCTACATTCAAGTCTGAAAGTTTACTTGCTAGCTCCCATAAACCTGCTCCGACATCACTACATGGTGAAGTATTACTGACAGATGAAGCAGAACTGCTCGCCAAGGTTGTACCCAATGAATACCTTGATTTTGTTGATGTCTTTTCCAGACAAGAGGCAAAGGCCGTCCCACCTCATAGGTCCTATGACCACAAGATTGAAATTGAAGACAACAAACCGCTACCCCATGGACCAATATACCCAATGTCAGGAGTAGAACTGGAGGCTCTATGCAAATTCCTAGACGATATGCTTGGAAAAGGCTTCATCTGACCATCGATTTTCCCTGGTGGAGCACCAGTACTATTCACTAAGATGAAAGATGGGGGCCTTTGACTTGTTGTTGACTACCACGCTCTCAACAAGATTATGGTCAAGAATCGCTATCCGATCCCCCTCATTGGCAACCTTATCGACCAGCTCAGTCAGTGAAAATCTACACCAAATTTGATCTTTGCGCTGGTTACTATAATGTTAGGCTCAAACCCATCCATGAATGGAAAACAGCCTTCTGCACCCGATATGGGGCCTTCAAATTTTTAGTACTACCGATGGGTCTCACAAACTCTCCAGCGACATTTCAGCATTTTATGAATGATATCTTTCAAGATATGACTGATCGCTTTGTTGTAGTCTACCTGGATGACATTCTAGTATTTTCCATGAACATTGACGACCATCGGAAACACATTCGGCAGGTACTCACTTGTCTTAGAGACCATAACCTTCATATCAAACCTGAGAAGTCCATCTTTCACTCTATTTCCATTGAATTCTTAGGGTTCATCATATCACCAGCTGGCGTATCAATGGACCCTGCGAAAACAGATGCAATTGAAGATTGGCTGACACCCAAAATCCTGAAGGATGTCCAGTGTTTTTTGGGTTTCACCAATTTTTACTGATGTTTCATCACTCGTTTCTCTGATATTGTACTTCTGCTAACACGACTGATGCATAAGGATACCCCATTCACATGGAATACACTGCAAAATGACGCTTTCGACACCTCAAACTCACCTTTACTAAGGCTCCAATTCTCACTCATTTCAACCCCAATAACCCTATTGTCATTGAAACCAATGCATCTGACTATGCTGTTGCAGTGATCATCTCTCAAATCTCTCCTGACAATGGTGATGTCCATCCTATTGCTTTCTATTCGTGAAGCATGAACCCAGCTGAATTGAACTATGAGATATATGATAAGGAACTGCTCGCCATCTTTGAGGCCTTTAAACAATGGAGAAACTACCTTGAAGGCGCTACCCATGTAGTCCTTGTCCTATCTGACCACAAAAACCTGGAATACTTTGTGACAACAAAGCAACTCACCCATTGGCAAGCTCGATGGTTGGAATGTCTCTCAGGATTCAACTACATCATTTGCTATTGCACCAGACGTCTTGGAACAAAACCAGATGCACTCACACGTTGCGGTAATGTGTACCCTAAAGGAGGGAGTAGCAACTATACAAAAGCTAATCCTCATAACTTCCAGACCATGTTCAAGGCTGGACAGTTACTTCTGCGAGCCATAGTACTTGTCTTAGCCTCACTTCTTTCCTCCATCAGGCAAGGAATTTGTATGGACCCCTTTGCTCAGATGCATATACAGAGACTCCAACAGAAATTACCACCTGCTGACGATCGCCCTGAACCATGGTCCTTATCGACAGATGGTGATTTCCTTATGTATAATGGTCTATACTACGTCCCAGACTACCAAGACCTTCGACTCGACATACTCAGATCCTGTCACGGTCATCGATTATCAGGACACCCAGGAATTGGCAAGACTATTAACAATATTTGACAGTGATATTATTGGTCAAAAATCATCGCCTTTGTTACTGACTATGTTAAGTCTTGTACCCCTTGTTGCAACGCAAAATCTATTCACCATAAACCATTTGGACCCCTCATGTTCTTACCAATTGGAGAATGACCTTGGGATTCCATCTCGATGAATTTTATCAAAGGACTTCTGCTATCCGACAGATTCAACACCATCCTAGTCATCATCAATAGATTAACATAGATGGGTTTATTCATCCCCACATATCGTGACATTGATTCCAAAGACATAGCCATTCTTTTTCTTCAACATGTCTTCTCTAAACATGGCACCCCATCTGACATTATCTCTGATTGTGGCAAACACTTCATCTCTCGTTTCTGGCGATCACTATGCCAGCTTCTCGACATCAAGGCCAACTTATCGATGGCCTATCATCCCCAAACAAATGGACAAACCAAATGGCTCAACCAAGTCCTTGAACAGTACATTCGGATTTATGTTAATTATCAGCAAGATGACTGGTCACATCTCCTCCCCCTTGCTGAATTTGCATACAACAACACTTTGCATTCAGCAACACAGGTCACCCCATTTTTTGTGAATAAAGGCTTCCATCCTAACTTTGAAGTTTCCCTTGATACTGTTCCATCAGAGACTGCTCACCAAATGGCTGTAGACTTAAAGGAATTACACCATTATCTCCATGAACAAATTAAGGTAACCTTGGCACAGTATCAAACATCGACCGACAATCGAAACACAGCAATTCTGAAGCTAATAGTTGGTGACGAAGTTTGGCTGGACAGCCAAAACATCTGAACCAAGTTACTGTCCAAGAAACTTGATCATTGATGGCTGGGACCTTATCCTATAGTCAAAGAGGTGTCATTGCACATGTTTCAACTCAGCTTACCACTAGCATTACAGAAGATTCATCCCATCTTCCACATATCACTATTAGAACCTGCGACCCCAAGTCTTATCTGAAACCGCAATCCGGACCCTCCACCTCCTGTCAAAATTGAGGATTCCCTCGAATACAAAATTCATCGCATTCTAGACTCCTGATGACAAAGGAAACACATAAAATATCTTGTTGAATGGAAGGGCTATGAACACACTAGCAACACAACAAGTTGGGAATATTCTGACAATCTTCAACATGCACCAAAACCTGTCGAAGCATTTCACAAGGCTTATCCCGATAAGCCCTGACCTTAAAAACTCTTCTTTCAATTATACTTTAGCTAAAACCCTCATTTAATCCAAAACACTACATGATGATAGTCTTAGCGATGGCATTGGAATTCCTTCCAAAGCAACATTGATCGTGCAAGACATCTGAAAAGTCATTTTTCACACTCTTTCTTCCAAAAAACTTTCATCCTCTCTTAGTTAAAATGCCTTTCACTCAATACTTCTTAAGGAGATCATTTTTTAATTTCAAAGAGAAGCTCCTTCTTATTCACACTCTCCTTATTACTCTTTCACAAAAACTTTTCTAACTTCTTATTTATGTTTCTCATCCATGCCTGAACCTCCAACATTTCCTTTTGAACCCCCATTACTGCATTATTGGTGATAATCCACTGTTGCACTAACTGATCCATCCGATCAGCCCCTTCCACCATCGAATCCTGCAAGCTTTGCAAAGCACTGCTTCTGATGACATCGAGACGAAGTCGCTTAGAAGGGCGAATAGGCGATTCCCCTGGCAATGAGTTCAGCACAAGGTCGAGGGGGTGCTTAGCGTCGTGTGAGGGTTGCAAAGGAGTTGAGGGAATAAGGGATAGAAGAGAGGGACCAGTGATGGCAGCTGATTCCAGAGGAACTATACTTTGGACTGGTTTGACGATGGCCTTACCCTTACCTTTGGCAGCTGCTGTCAAGACCGAGACTTCAGCAGTCTGCTGTTTGGTGCATTTGGCTATACAAGCAGATATTAGCAATGACAACTACAAACAAACTGTCCACTTACGATTTAAGCTGCATTGCTTCCCATTGCAACAGCACTGTCCACATGCACACCCTGGTAGCCCGTAACACCGATAACCACAGCAAGTGCACATCTCACATTTCTTTTTGTTCTCAACGATGACACCCTATTGGGCGTTAATAGGAAAACAAGCAGTCAATAGAGAAATTACTTACGTCAACATATACGACGCCAGCTATGTGATATGCCGATCCATCACCATACTCTGCTGGCATGGCTATCTGATCTTATTGGTGATCCCAACACCACCAAGAAACTTAGCCTCGCATCATGGAACAATGGCGATATCATTGTGGGCTAATTGATTGACCGCTTCATCCATCAGATCCTCTGTCAGCACCCCTTTACCGAAGAGCAGGGCTACCGGGATGGATGGAATCGCCTTCAGTGGTGGAGTATTGATTCGTGGACTCGCTAGATCCACAGCAGCCATCGCTAAGGGATTGGGCAAAGCCACTATGAAACCCCCCTATCAACAACAGTTAGGAACAATTAATAAGAAGAGACTCGATCACTTACCTTCATTACTGATACCCAAGACTTTGCTGCCTCAATATCACTTCGAATCTTTGTTACCTTGGATGGAATCATAAACTTCAGCTGGATGGATAGACGAGCCTACATTGCATGCAATAGCTCATCCTGTTATCAATATCCATTAGTGACAGGGATCAACAAGAAGTGATCCTACTCACATCTATTCCCTCCATTTCCTTCACCCACATCCTGATTTCTTCAAGGAGACTTTTGTGTTGCTCGGGTTCAGTCAACACTGACAAGCATGATACTCAACAGTGCCTACTACACTACAAAAGATGCTCACTGCACATGCGCCTATCTTCATCAGGTTTCGCCAGACCATCATCTGCTGTGCTACCTCCAGTCTGCCAGATACATCATCTCCACACTCATTCCATCTTCATCAATTCTATTTTCAATATGCCATCCAGCATTGCCACCACCACATCCCATGATTCATTTCAGATGACTGCCAAGCCAGACATACACGTTGAACCACGCATCGAACTTCCTAGTCAACGTTCTCCTCTTGATGTTCATTTATCCAATCCTCCTCCACATGTTGCACATTGTCGGTACTATCGTCTCTATATCGAATCTCCTGAAGTTCCATTCCAAGTATTCCCCTCATATCCTCCTTATCACATTCACGATTGCATATGGGTATTCGATCAAACCTTCCATGCTCCCTTCTACGTCATTGGTTTCAACCCAAACTTTGAACCAGTGAATGGTTGGTATTGTATCGTCCTCAGGAATAACTGGTACATCAAAGAGCACAGACCAGGAACAGAGATTTGCTACGGTTATGTGCCTAAGGACTTCATCAAGCAGGACTCATCTTTGTTCCCTCTCTGGAGGAAATTCGTATCCAAGTGTCGTGATTGGTTCACATGTTTCTGAGTCGTTATCAAGTCACATGACTCACTTACTCATCTTCGGAGATATTTGACAAGCAACTGGGATCCTATTGGACAGCTATGACTCATTTTCATCACCTGACTCACTCGCTTCTTGGCTGTACTTCTATTTCCAATTGTTCCACATGGTCTATTGTCTGTGACTCACTTCTATTCTATTTCTGGCTTCTATTTCCAATTTGCTGCCACATTTCCCTTCATTTCTTCGACCACCTGACTCATTTCTCCATTCCATTACAAACCACCTTCCTATTTTGGTTTTCTGCCTCTCGCCGTTAGTCATTTCTCCTGTCTGCTGTCGACGACATCATTGTATGGCATACTCGCATCGTTTGTTGTTCTGCTCATGTATATAAGGCCTGTTTCGCCTTAGTGTACCCCAATTCACCTCTTTCAGTTGGATTCACTCGTCTAAGTCTCAAGTCTAAGTCTTCTAAGTCCACTACTACTAAGTCTACATCAAGGCCAGCTTTGTGAATCACGTGACATTGCTGTTGTATCTCGTCTACGCTTACGTCAGCGTATTACGTCATCATCTTCGTCACTGCTACGTCTTTGTCTTTGTCCTTGTTCTACTTTTGTTGCTGCTGATAGCAAAGCGCACTGAGCCAAACACCATTGTAAGTAGCCGTGCAACGATGACACCACTACCCACTGTCTTTTGGATTCATTTCTGAAAGTAAACTGACAATGCCTTGGTCTGGAACTGTCTTAATAGAGTGTTGAAAGAGGGCGCCATTGGAAACTGAATGAAGACTTGTTAAAAGCTGCACCCGCTTGTATGTTAACAACGCATGCTGCACACAGACCAGGTCACCTTATCAGTGGTACACCTCTCAATGCCTATCAGGACGTGCACGGACCACAAGACTATCTGACAAATCACAGCAATTCTCCATATGTGTCACTGGGGCTCTGAACTAGAAAGGGGGCTACTGTCATGATTCGACACCTAACAACACTTATTACTGTCACTATCCCCTCCACATCTTACCGACACTTATCACTGTCGCTATCCCCTCCACGTCTTACCAACACTTATCACTGTCGCTATCCCCTCCACATCTTACCAACACTAGCGATACTAGTGATATTCACTGTCCAAGATCAGATCATTCAACCTAACAACCAATCATCGATATATGTGGCTCCAATAACAGTAGATAGGAACATCAATCACCATGACAGTTATACCTCCATTTAGTATATAGTCCACATGGTATCTATCTGACATCAGTGAATACGTCTAGTATAAAACAGTAGGATAGAACGCATGTATTTCTTTAGTTCTATTATCATAAGTCTTCCCCCTCTCTTTACTTGGTGTCATCTACACATCTAAGTCTAACGACTATTCTGAACTCATCATCCTCTCATCTCTATCTCTATTCAGTCTTAACGATCAACATCTAACACATTGCTAGAACTTTATCTGCTAAGTGAATTCTACTTTCTTCATTCAAATTACCTCTCTATTCCAGTCCTGACAAATAGGCACCATCACGGCACCATTCACTTAACTGTCTTAGTCTGTATACTTTGCATACATCATTGCTAACACTTTCAGCTTTGTTGGAAGGGTTCTTTAACCACATTTGTTGTTACTAACTTTGTTCTACCAAATATAACAGGTTAAGGGCAGTTTTTGACAGGTGCATTGTTGTTGCTGTGATAGCGGCGATGTTGTGGGCTGTGGTGTGTGCACCGGTGCAGTGCGAGTGTGCCTGCCCCTGTGCCAGTGTGTGTCTGCAGGGCCATCAGTTGCTGTGGGTGATGTTGGGGAGAGGGGGGTGTGTCATCGTTCCTGTGGCAGCAGTAACATTGTGGCGCATGCACAGGTGCACCTTGCAGCACTGTCAGTTGCTGTAGTGGCGATGTTGATGCATGGGGGAGTGCATCTGCGTGGTGTGAGTGCGCCTGTGCCTGCACCAGTGCGTGTCTGGAGCAGCACACCTTATGGCATTGTCAGTTGCTGTGGGTGATGTCGGGAGAGGGGGTGTGTGTCATTGCCGCCATGGAAGCAGTGGTGTCATGGTGCGTGCGCCGGCGCAGTTCAAGTCTGCCTGCGCCAGCTATCAACATCATGAGACTTTGTGCAAAATGTTGACTTACCAAGATTCCTCATGCCACTACATGAAGATCATATACATATGGCTGTAAAGCAGCCGTTGGAACATTTCCCAAACCTCTCGAACTCCTATCCCTGAGGAGGGCTAGCCTGCCAGCGGTTTCAAATTTTTCAAACCAGTGCATTGAGTTTCAAGATGATGCACAAAAAATGGACTTATGATGATTCTTAGTATGACTATGTGGAGACGGCTTAGAAGCGGACACTACGCAGCCATGGAGACATCCCCTTGATGAGAATGTAACTTTAGGTGGGGCTAGCCTGCTGGGAGAAGGTCAATAAAACGAAGCTTATATGATGAAAAATGAATGTACAATAGCTGCCAAGGTAGGACAGCCTAAATGGGACAGAACAGGCCAACTGTAAAGTTGTGTGAAGGAGGGGAGTCAGAACATTCCATGGAGTGTGAATGCCCCAACAGTGGGGATGTGGATGGGGAAGTGTGAAGAGGGAAGGGAGTCAAAGGAGTCAGCGACTGGCAACATTGCTTTGGGCCTACAATCACCGGTAAGTGAACTTTCATAGATAAATCAACATTGAATGGACTCATGAAGCGTGCAATGTACAGGCTAGTTGCAAAGTTGAGAAAGAGATGGAGAGGGAGTGAACTTGATAGTTTGCAGTGTCGCATAACCAACACACCTCTATACTGGACTTAAGGTAAGTACATACCACATACATAGCACGAAGATTGGAAATAGGCTTACATTTCAGGTGATCCAGAGAACATGCATGCAAGATAGATGTCTGCTACGTGAGCTGATTCGCCCAACATTGAATATTCAAGGTGGTGGAGCCTGCCGGCGGCTCAAAATTCTGAGAGACGGTCAGTAAAAATGCCTCCTATGAACAGAAACATGAACTTACCAACGTTCCACAGGTTTAGAGACCGTTCTTGCCCCAGTTCGACCAAATCAACCCTGTGCGATCGGAGAGGCTCCATCCTGACTTCAAGCCGAATTTGGCTGATCAGGAAATTGACGGTAGCAAGGAAAGAAGCCTGCGAAGAGGTATGTTAATATTTTTTTGGTGGAATAAAATTGAAATATGCACCACTGTTTTCATGGATAGACGAATGAGTCCAACTGCGGGGAAGAAATACGGGTGAGTATAGTACCGGTATATGTTGAAGGAAATCCCTCATGCACCTTTCCCTAGTCCCCAATTCAGTGACAAGATACACGGCTCCTTGAGTCTACAAACCCAAAAAAAAAACATCAGAAAGGCTCAGACAATAATGAAAAAGGTATGTACATAGCTGGCATTCAAATATTCTTTCTGAGTCTGGTTGTTTTCGAGGTATGAACACACAAGTAGCTGAAAATAAACAGTGAGTAGAATTGAGATGCATCTCAGGCAGTGGCAGTGCACCTTGGGGCAAAGGTCTGTTGCTGTGGGTGATGTCGAGGTGAGGGGGTTGCGTGTTCATCGCTGTGGAATCGGTGACATCAAGGGGTGTGGACTGGTGGAGTAACAGTGGGCCTATGCTGGCGACAGTGCACGTCTGCGGCGGCACACCTTGCGGCATTGTCAATTGGTGTGGGTGATGTCAAGGCGAGGGAGGGGGTGCGTTGTCGTCACTGTGGAAGCAGCGACAGGGCATCGCCTGCGCTGGCACACCGTGCTGTGTCATCCATTGGTGTGGGTGCTGGTGAGGCAAGGAGGGATGGGTCATCCTCACTGTGGAAGGGGCGACGTGGGCACATGCACCGGTGCCATTGCGTGTCTGTGGTGGTGCATTGTGCGACGCTGTCTGTTGAGGTGGGTGATGTCGATGCAAGGGGGGGGGACCATTGTCATTGCTGTGGAAGTGGTGACGTGGTGGCTAGTGCACTGGCACAGTGCAACTGGGTCTGCTCTGGCGCCAGTCCATGTCTGCTCCAGAGCCCCTTGCGGCGCCGTCAGTTGCTTGTGGTGATGTTGGGGCAACAGGGGGAGCATCGTCATCGCTGTGGATGTGGCGACGGGTAGCGCGTTTTCCAGTGCAGTGTGAGTGCCCCTGCACCAGAGGAAGTGGCCCTGCATCGGCACACCTTGCGGCGCCATCATGACCTGGAGTTGCTGTGGGTGTTGGGGTCAAGGCAAGGCAGGCTGCGTCATCGTTTCTGTGGTGACAATGTCGATGGGTGGGGAGGAGGCAAGGGGGCATACGTCATCATGGCTGTGAGAGCGGTGGTGTCATGGCATGTGTGCCTGCGCAGTGCGAGTGCGCCTGCCCCTACACCAGTGTGCATCTGTCGCAGTGCACCTGGCAGCACCATCAGTTGCTGTCATGTCTGGACCTTGCATCTCCTCTCCAATGTTACCCTCATCCAACAATCACCTACTGTCCTCAGGCTGCTTTCCACAGACAGGACACATGCTGGAGGTGCTGGGGTGTTGCTGTTGAGGTGAGGCGGGGTGTGTTGTCATCGCTGTGAGAGCAGCAACATCATGGCACATGTGCCAGCACAGTGGGAGTGCACCCAGGCCAGAGCCAGTGCACGTCTGTGCCAGCACACCTTGCGGTGGCGTCAGGGCCTGCTGGAGTTGCTGCAAGTGTGGCAGTCATGGGGAGGGGGTGTGTCGTCACTCTGAGACTGCCGATGTGGTGGCGCATGTGCCAGTGCTGTGCGAGTGTGCTGTCAGTTGCTGTGGTGGTGCTGTCAAGGCGAGGCAGGGTGCGTGGTCATCCTGGTGGCTGTGGCGACATCGTGGTGCGTGCACCAGAGCAGTGTGAGTGTGCTGGCGCCAGCGCCAGGCACCTTGCGGTGCCGTTAGTTGCTGTAGGTGATGTTGGGGCGAGGGGGGGTGCATAGTCATTGCTGTGGAAGCTGCGACATTGTGACACATGCGCTGTTGGTTTACTTTCAGAAATGGATCCAAAAGACAGTGGGTAGCGGTGTCATCGTTGCACGGCTACTTACACTGGTGTTTGGCTCAGTGCACTTTGCTATCAGCAGCAACAAAGGTAGAACGAAGACAAAGATGAAGATGTAGCAGTGATGAAGATGATGACGTAATACGCTGACGTAAGCGTAGACGAGATACAACAGCAAATGTCACATGATTGACAAAGCTGGCCTTGACGTAGATGAAGACGTAGTAGTAGTCTTAGACTTAGACTTAGACGAGTGAATCCAACTGAAAGAGGTGAATTGGGGTACACTAAGGCGAAACAGGCCTTATATACATGAGCAGAACAACAAACGATGCGGTCCTGAGCAGAAACAAGGGAGAGACCTCCTTTAAGTATAAGTTCACAGTACTAACCAAGTGTACAAAGACTCAGCAGTAGTTCAGTGTACTGAGTGAATGAGTAGAAGCCTCTATAAACTGTTCGTTGACCCTAGGATAACCTGTCGATACTGAGTAAAAGTAGTGGACTGAGTGAGCGAAGAACCGACATGAAGATAAAGGTTAACAAGGTGTACCAGATAACAGACACTGAGTGAAGATAAGATAAAGACCGAAGATAAAGGTTAAACGACGGTGTAAAGGGAAGTAAAGAAGCTGGTGGACTGAGTAAAGAGGTAAGGTAATGTTTGGTGGAAGGAAAAACCAAAAGACGAGAGTGGTAATCAGTAAAGAGAACAGACGACAGCTGCTGTAGTAACATACCGTATGAGCGTAGCA
>MU134637.1:19277-33524 GCA_015039355.1 Ramaria rubella
GCCAACTAGGAAGTTCAATGCGTGGTCCAACATGTATGTCTGGCTTGGCAGTCATCTGAAACGAATCATGGGATGTGGTGGCAGCAATGCTGGATGGCATATTGAAAATAGAATCGATGAAAAATAGAATGAGTGTGGAGATGATGTGTCTGGCAGACTGGAGGTTGCACAGCAGATGATGGTCTGGCGAAAGCTGATGATGATAGGCGCATGTGCAGTGAGTGTCTTTTGTAGTGTAGTAGGCGCTGTCGAGTATCATGCTTGTCAGCACTGCCACAAGGTGCGCCGGCGTCAGGGCCTGCTGAAGTTGCCGTGGATGTGGCGGTCGATGGAAGAGGGGGTGTGTTGTCGTTGCTCCGAGAGTGTCGACATCGTGGTGAGTGTGCCAACCCAGTGTGAGTATGCCTGCGTGAGAGCAAGTGCGACACCTTGCAGCGCCATCAGGGCCCACTCATGTTGCTGTGGGTGTTCCTGTCAAGGTGAGGCAGGGTGCACAGGGCATCACCGTCGACAGAGGCCAGCTTGCGGGGCATGGAGAGTGACAACGAGCAGTCGTTGGAGGCAGGTGACATGGTGGATGAAGCATGCAATGAGTCTGCAGCAGGTGAGCAGGGATGGGGCGACGGTGTGGGGAGCAACATACCGTGGAGACTGTGGCAGTCAGAGTCATCGAGCGATGGCAGTGGAAAGCACGATGCAGGCGAGCACGATGTGGTAGGTGACAGGGCAGGCGCAGGTGTGGTGGGAGATGCAGAACCTGCAGAGGAGCCAGTAGCAGGCTGCCCAGCTTGGTGATGGCATCATCCACCGCTTGCTTGGCAAGGTGGCAAGCCCTGTGAAAGGTGTTCGGATGACAAAGATAGGACAAAAACGAATGTGTACCTGTCAGCGCTGTTGAGAATTTCGTAGTAGAACAGAGAGGTTGAGAGCAAAGCCAAGACAGATAAGGTGTAGTTCAGTGATGGCGACATCAGAAGTAAATGTGGGTGGGGGCGCTGATGTGCAGTGAGTGCTAGGGTGCTGTCAAGGCCCACCTGTTGCTGCTGCTGTTGCTCTTGTGTTGTCAAAGCGAGGTGTGGCACCATCATGCGTGGTTGTTGCTTTGAGTGCCCCGGTGCCAGAGCAATGGTGTGCTGGCACGGGATCAAGTGTGCTGGTGTGGGAGCAAATGCGCCGGAGCTGTGTATGAATATACCTGAATCTTGTTGATTCATGCTGATTCTTAGAGAATCTGCATGAATCTGCATGAATCAACAATATTCATGTAGAATCACCCTGATTCTGACAGAATCTGCATGAATCAACAGGATTCATGTTAATTCCACAAGATTCTTTTTTTAGGTTTTTTGGACTCAGGAAATCCTGCCATTTTCCATGATTTTCTGGGAATAATTCTCATGGTTTTCTTAGGATTTTTTGGCACCAGAAAATCTGTTAAAAACAAAAGATTTCCTGAAAATTTCCTGGTTCAAAAACCTCATTTACTTTTTGAGTTTCTTTGATCAAAAAACTGTGAAATAACCATGGTTTTCTACAAGGTTTTCTGCAAGGTTTTCTGAGAGTTTTTGCAAGCTTTCCTGGTTGTAGAAAAACTTGTGGAAACACAAAATATTCTCTAAGTTTCCTGGACTCAGCAAATTGTCAAAAAATCATTGTTTTTGGCAAGAGTTTCTTGCATGGTTTTCTGGGAAACATTTTTTGAATTTTATGAAGATTTTCTGGAGACAGAAAATCTCCAGGTAACCTGGCAGATTCTGAGGATTTTCTGAAAGATTTTCTGACTCAGAAAATTGTTATTTGCCTCCAGTGATAATAAGGGCGTATCAACTTTGGAAGGGATCAAACTTTGTTCCTAAACATGTGCATGCTGCACTGCGTTGGTTAAAAGATGATCTCTTCCCTTTACTTGATGTGCCTGAAGACACTGATTGGTATATTCACCAGGAGGTAACAGATGGAAATGCAGTGAAATCTGATATTACACCTAACAAGAAGGTCAAATTTTCACACATTACATATGTAATGTTGTGAACTAGATTTCTTCTCATTGGCTGTTGAAATTATCACAATGTCAGAGTTTGGGATTCGGAGTCGGGATCAGACCGTATGGATGTCAGCTTTAACTTATAGGTTGTGCCCTCTTGGATCCTTCATGTTCTAATATTTTGGAAGGTCGGGATATCGGAGAAGTCAGAGAAGGTTGCAGGAATCAGAGAACGGAAAGTTGGATAAGACTTAGAGATGGAAGTGAGAAGATATCAAGTCAAGGTAGGTCAATCTTCGAACTGAAGAACGAAGTACATGGAGGAGCCGTATATAATGAATCGATACGGTCCGAGTTGGAAAGATATGACATGCAGAAATCCGAAACAGAGTGAATATGGGATTGGGGTAAAAGTAAATATGGACATAAGACTGAAGATGTAGATCTGGATAAGAATGACTAAATATAGATGGAACGGGGATAAGTAGAATGGGTGGAGTGAATTGGAAATACAAATCGGAATATATCAGAGAAAAGCAGAAAACTGGGAATGAACCTGGGTTCAAACAGTATCTCCTCTTTAAGGCCAAGCCCTCGAGGCCTAAGATCAGCATGGGAAGTTTGGTTTGGTGATTAAGCGACACCCCTAATGTGATATATAAGAGTGACGGATGGGGTTTGACTTATCAGACTTCTGGTCTTCTTATCCCTACTCCCCTCTAAGCTCAATGTCGATGCCACCAATTATCTTGCTTGAGGATCTTATTTCTGAAGATGATTTGGGGTTGGAAAAAGATCTGGAGACACAGATTTGCAAGATTTCAGAGTTGCAAAAAGAAGCGGTGAAGAAATTGGAGCAGAGAAAGTCAGCAGAAAAAGGCTGAAAAGAAATCAGAGGGAAAATATCAGGAAAGGAAAAGCAATGTGGTGGATAGGACCATTACTTGTTGGAGGGTGCAAGAATCTGCCATAAATTGGATTGGGCACGAACAGTATTGTTGTGTGGGATGTTGGGTTTGGGACATGTTCTGTTCGCCAATAGCGGAAGGAACGAATGGACATGCGATGAGTGCACAAAGGATGGAAGGACATGCCATCAACTGGGAGTGTTGGGATTTTCAGAAGAAGTTGCAAAAGGTGTGGATGTGGGTGTGGGAGGAACAGCGGAATTGCTTTTGAAGGAAATCCAAGAGTTGCAGAAGTCCATCGATCATCACGCAAGCTCCATGTGGGTACATTCCAAGGAGACACAGATTCTGACTGGATGGGTGCAAAGAATGGTTCAGCACCAGGAGTGGGAATTGGAAGTGAGGATGGAGGAAATGGAAAGGGATGAAATATGGGAAATGGAATCGGAAAATTGAATTGGGATTGAGTGGAAAAGTGAAGCAGGATTTCTTGGAACAGATGGAAATGTAATTTAGAGAAATGAACACAGAAAATATAGGAAAAAATCAGAAAAAGGAAAAGTTAAGGTGGAATCAGACTAGTTTTATCGGGATATCTGTTATGAAAGTCTTCAATGATTTCTGAAGGGTTGCCTAATTCCATAGTGGGAATCCACGAAGTTTCTTCATTGGTACCTTGATAGCCCATCCAGTGTACCAAGTATTGTATCTTGCAACATTGGCGATTGTCTATCTTGGAATCCAGAATTTCATCAATTTCCTATTCAGGTTGGCCTTCAATAATAACTGGTGGAGGTGGAGGCTGTATTCAGTTTGGAATTTCATTCAGAGTTGTGGGTTCTAGCAGAGAGACATGGAAGGATGGGTGAACAGCATGCATACTGTCAGGTAAACAGAGAATGAAGGCTCAATTACTGGTACCTGTGGGTGTGATGATTTCAAAAGGTCTGAGGTATTTTTCGGCAAGCTTCTTTGAAGGTTGGGTTGTGTGGAAAAATTTGGCTTTGACGAAGACTTTGTTGCCTACTTTGAAGTCTAGGGCTGGAGAACGTTTCTTGTTTGCAGGTTCCTCGTACCGGGGTTGTGTGTCAGAAATTCTCTTTTGGAGTTCCTGGTGGAGTTTGTCTAAGTTGACCACAAAATCTTTTGCACGGGATGAGATGAGATCGCATTTGGGATGTAGTGAAATGTTGGGATTGTAACCTTTGTTGGCAAAGAATGGAGAAACTCCTGTTGTCGTGTTCAGAGCATTGTTATAGGCAAATTCTGAAATCAGAGGAAGTTCAGCCCAATTGTCTTGTTGATAGTTACAATAAATGCAGAGATATTGCTCAAGAGTCTGATTTGTTCATTCGGTTTGTCCATCGCCTTTGGGGTGATAACCGGAAGTGAAGTGGAGATTCATGTCTAGTGCTTTTCTGAGTGTGTGGAAAAAGGAAGACACAAATTCCGAACCTCGATCAGAGGTAACATGAGTCAGAACACCATGCTTGGAGAAGATGTGGAGAACAAAAAGCTGAGCAAGCATCAGAGAAGTGATTGTTGTGACTGTTGGAATGGATATAGCTTGTTTCATGAGTCTGTCAATGATAACAAGGATGCTGTCAAAATCCAATGAAAGTGGAAGCAGCTCAATGAAGTCCAAGGATATGGAGTTCCATGGTCTTGGCAAGATTGGTAAGTGCTTCAGGAATCTGTAAGGCTGGTGTCGTTGGGATTTTGATCGCATGCATGTTGTACAGGATTTGACATAGGAAATCATGAAGTCACAGAGTTTCGGTCCTGTATATTCACGTTGGATATTGATGAGTGTCTTGTTTTGTCTGAAATGTCTGGAGATTTGGTGATCGTGCAGATATTGTAGAACGTGGAGTCGGAGGTCATTAACGTTGGGAACATAGATTTGGTTGTCAAGTCAGAGAAGTCCTTGAGGATCAACTGACCATCAGGGTGTCGGAGGATTTGCAGGATAGTCGGAAATTGCAGGATTGGAGGAGATGGATTGTTGGATTTCTTCATGAAGTTTCTCAAAATCCATGATGGTAACTGCATGGAGAATTGTGACATTAAGAGATGTGGCTCAGAGGGACGATGACAGCTGTTTGTTAGTAAAAACTGGGTGGAAATTGTGCAGATTAACGCTGGCATAGTCACTACTCCCCTCTTTAGGATAGATGTCCCATCATCTAGTTAAAGAGTTGGGTTTTGTTCCGAGCTGTCTGGGTCGGAATCAGATAATGAGGTAGAATTGGCATAGGTATTCCAACCATCGGACTTGTCGTTGGGTTAAAAGCTTAGTGGTGGTGCAATATTTGAGGTTTTTGTGGTCAGTTACAATGTTGATGGTGGAACTGGAACCTTTGAGGTAATGCCGCCAAATCTTGAAAGCTTCAAAAATTGCAAGTACTTCTTTCTCATGAATGTCATAGTTTAATTTTGGGGTGGTGAAAGTCCTAGAATGAAAAGCTACAGGGTGAATTTTGCCATCTTCCAGAGAGATGACACTGGGGGCATGAGCAGATTTTTAGTGTAAAAAATGTGATAAAAATGCTTTTTCCCTACAGAATATACATTCACTATTCTGGTTGAAAAATCTCCCAAAAATGCTGCTTTCATATCAAATTTTAGAACCTGAAAATCTGGTACATATTTCACATTTTTAGGCATGGAAAAGGGATAGAAAATGTGAGAAATAATGAATTCATTCATTGATTTCATGCCATAAAAATGTAAGGACGATCTTGGTTTTCATTGACATTTTCAACAGAAAAGAATCAAAATTTATCCATAATTCCATAGTGGAAAAAAAGTGAGAAAATTAGGAAAATATGTGAGATTTTCATGAGATTTTTCAAAACAATTAGCCAATGAATAATCCAACATTTTTCTTTAGTTTTGGCAACAAAAAAATAAGACAACACATTGCCTAACAAAACTAAAGAAAAATGTTGGATTATTCATTGGCTAATTGTTTTGAAAAATCTCATGAAAATCTCACATATTTTCCTAATTTTCTCACTTTTTTTCCACTATGGAATTATGGATAAATTTTGATTCTTTTCTGTTGAAAATGTCAATGAAAACCAAGATCGTCCTTACATTTTTATGGCATGAAATCAATGAATGAATTCATTATTTCTCACATTTTCTATCCCTTTTCCATGCCTAAAAATGTGAAATATGTACCAGATTTTCAGGTTCTAAAATTTGATATGAAAGCAGCATTTTTGGGAGATTTTTCAACCAGAATAGTGAATGCATATTCTGTAAGGAAAAAGCATTTTTATCACATTTTTTACACTAAAAATCTGCTCATGCCCCCACACAGCGGAGGTTTCAATATTTAAACTGAGTTAAAACTTGAATTTGAATGTGTAGTTTGTACAAAATATTTAATTTGCTATTAAAACAAGAATATAACTTGAAGTTCTAATGTCAAGCTAAATGGTTATTATTCTTTGAAGTTTTCCCTGCAATATAGTATGAACTTAAATGAAATTGATAATTTCAAATTTAGGTCAAGATAAAACTAATAATTGAACTACAAATATTAACCATAATGTTGAATCTCATTCAAATTTGAAGTAAAGAGTGGATTATAATATAATGTAATATTTGAAATACTTATGAAAGTTTAAATTGGTTTTCTAAGGGAGTTTTAACCTCATATTTAATTTAGTATTAGAACACCAAATAGTACTTCATATCCTCAATACATGGTTAAATGTGTTGCCCTGTCATCACCTGATTGTTGCCTGATTGTTGCCCGGTCAGTGTGTGAGTGTCACACCAAGCATGGAAGAAAAAAAGGGAAGAAAAATTCTTAGAAACTTTATGTACAGCTCAGCTACTACCAGTGATTAATCACAGGATAAAGATAATACAACGACATGCTCAAGAGATATGGGCCAGCAAGCATAGTGGCTCACCACCCAGTCTACTTCAACGACCTCAAGTTGGCCAGAGAGCTTGGGAGAGTAAACCTTCACAGGAAAATGAGCATAGGGCTTAAACGGATCAAGCACATCACCTATCGCACACTCCTGGCATTTCACAGTGAAGAACAGGTTCTCTTCTTGATAGAAAATGTGTTGGATGGATCCAGGAACCGGTGATGAGTTCTTGTTACTGCCAGGGTAAAATTTTACTAAGCTGTTGCCCAAATGGGCAGTCGATGTGGCATACACAACACCATTGTGTTTAGCAAATGCTTGCAACACACCTCAGCACTGCTTCCCAACAACTCGCAAATCTTCAGGGAAAGTCTTGGATTGAAGGGGAGTATTGTCTGTGTCATCTTGTGTACCAGCATACTGGTAACCCTTTTGCGCCTTCTCAAATAACTTCTTGCACTCCTTGAGAGCAGGGGGGACAATTGGGCCTCCCAAGCCAATGATGTAGTTTTGCGCCTCTAATAAAAGCTTGGAGCATTGTGGTTTCCAATTCCCCTGCACACAAGTCAGCAAGACAGATTTAGACTGACCATATTCTTACCAAATTTATGGTTTCTGGGCTGCCGCTGTAGGATTCCGATGAGGCACTCAAAAGGAAAGCACCACCAAGAATGTACAGGGCCAAATAGTCCTAGAAAATCGTAGATATGGAGTGCCATGTGGTGACTGGTTGTATGCTTGATGGTGGGGTGAATTTCTTTCAAATCCTTTATGTATGTTGCCATGTATGAGTGGTATGAGGACATGTGAGCTTTCGTCATGGTCCGCATGCAGATGAGGCAAACAGTGGAGAAGAGTGTCATTGTATGATCCAATGTTGCTCTCAATCTTCTTGCTGTTTCAGCATCCTGGTGCGTCATACCAGCTCCCCATAAACTGACGAGGGCAAGGGGAAGGTACATGGTAGACAGAGTACACCATTCATTGGCTTTGAGCGTTCCAGCTGCTGACTTGCCAAAGTTGTAGGGCACAGAATTGAGCCACGAGGGGGTCACAGTGTTATTCAAGACATCTCTAACATGCTCCATAACAGCTTGGGTGGTCAGTTTTATTGGAATATGTCCACTGGACATGGGTTTTCCACAGCGCTGAGTGAGCAGTTAGACGTGAAGTGGACGGCTGAACATGGTTAAACTCACCCATTGTATCATCGCTTTTGCATAGTCAGCTTTGTAAAGTTGTTTCATGGGAAATGTACATCCCAAATCTTGGCAAACAAATTTCAGTGGGCCTAGGTTGTGCTTGAGAAGGTTTTCTTGCAGCATGTCGAGCCCTTGTTCTTGAGTTTCTCTGTTTGATCCATAGACGGGATCCAAAAGAAGCGCCTGTAGCTTTTCAACTTGTTTGATCTCCTTGGGCATCATGTTGATCTCAGTAGTATCATTAGAACCTAATTTACTGAAAGTATGCACGAACGCCGGCTCAAGGGTAAGCCTGACTTTTGCTGCTTTCGTGGATAGTTCTAAGGCATCGTGGACATGACCTTGCACAACGCTTTCAAGGATGCAATGCATCGAGTCTACAACCAATTGCCGAGTGGGGTCCCAGTAAGGTAGATGCCAAAGTTCAGACCAGCGGATACCATGTTCTTTGAATAGCATCTCCTGATCTTTATTAGTGGGTGCATCCCTCCACTGTACCGTGATGCAGTGCATCTCTTGGGTATCGTGTCGCTTCCATGTCTCAAAGTCTGTTCTGCATCGAGTAGATAAATGGATGCATTGACAAACTGAACAATAATTGTGAGAACCATGAGAGGTGCGCTGGGCCGCTTTGCAGGCCCTGGGCAAATCGCAGACAGTGGTAACAACTGCACTACGGGTCATGCAACCAGATGGGCACATATCTGTCTTTGAAAACCAAACACCTCTCTGCCACAAGAGTGCTAGGTCATCCACAAGAGGCCACATATAGTGGTTGATGGCCAAAAGTTGAGGTTCTCTAGGACCATTGATTATTCCCACAATGTACATGTTTTCAGGCCTATAGCAGATGCTGAGGGGGAGATTCAAGCACACCATAGAGATGATACCACAAGAAGTGGAGGGACTGTGAATACGCATACCCTCTGGATTGAAAAAATCTATATTCAAGCTGAAAAGAAGTCGTCCTTCTCCTTTGGGACAGTCTATGAACAAAGTTTTATGTGAAGGGGTAGACTCTGGGCCCTCAAAAGTATGAATAAAATCGGCCTCAAAAACATTGGTCACAAAGGTTGGAGGGGGCCGTTTCAGGTCTTCCATGGTTCTATAAGCATCATCGATCATTCCTTCAATATCCTTTCAGGAGATAAGTTTGGCAACATAATCAAAGAAACTGTAATATGCAAAGGGTTTGATCAGAGTAGGTGGTGAACCATTTTTTGAATGCTGTTGCAACAGAAGCTCGTTGCATTCTTCAGAATCAGGCATGGATCTATGGCTGCATCACTCGGGATAAATAGCAATTGTAGAACCCACTCTGTATTCAGGTTTGTATGTAAAATGACATGTGGGGCAAACAACATAAATAGTAACGTGGCCATCTAAATTGAACCTTGAAAGGGCTGTAGCAACTGTCTTAGGAACTTGGACTAAGACATTGGCCTGAGGAGGATCTAATGTACTGTGCTTATTTCTCCAAGCAAGAGATAGGAGGACAGACATGATCCCCAAGATAAAATCTCCCGCACGGCGACTAACACCCATAATGACGGTGCAAACAACTGCAAGGAACATTGTGATTTGAGCCACTTCATCTGAGCAATCAATGGGTGATGCAAGAAGATGGCCACTATTATATTGAATGGGCTCAAATGACTCTTGTGGTGTGCCTGCTCATATCTCAGTGATCTGCACCTCTAAACGAGTCAGCCCTTCCTCAAGCTCTTCCTTTCTTTTGTCAATGCTGGGTGTACGATGGGAAACACTCCTAACTATAGCACAAAGTCCAGCAACTTCGGTCTCAAGCTCACGGACTACATTGTCAGAAGGTGGGTTTTGAAGCCTGCCTTGGCATTCCACCATACATAGGGAAACAGCACGCAACCGTTGTAAAACTTTGGTTGTACGACGATTGCGTTCCTTCTTGGCAATATTACCACTATACATATGAGATTGCAGCTCTGATGAACCATTGGGTACGTCTTTAATGGCTGCATGTTCTGATAAAGAGAGACAATCAACAGCCACTACGAGGTCATCAGCAGGCAGTGTATTGAAATCGGGGAGTTTCAAACTTCAAGATTGTTGAAATGCATTTCTCAAGGCCCAAAGTGGACTAGGTTGGGAAGAAATGTCAGAGCCCTCATCCATCAAAGTGAGGGCCATCACATGTGCAGCAGCAGCATCTATCTCTTCTTGCATTCGAGAATCTTATGTGAGCCTCACCTGCACACTGGCCAAATGGGATCGGATATGGGTGGCAGGGAATTGCTTCCCACAGGGGTCAGATGTCCTGCATTGGGCACATAAGCAACAGACAGAGCATTCACGTGAGGGCATTCTCTGAGGGCCACATCTGGAAGGCTTGATGAGAAAGGTGGGTGATTTTGGAGAAACAGCGATTTCAAGGGGAAAATATTGCTAGAGTTGTTACTCGCAGTGAGGGGAAGATGAAAAAGTCGCTAGAGTTGGTAGCCAACTATAGAAAGGATGAATCTTCAGGGTTGATACCCACAGGAATATGAGATGATGAAGAGAGAAATCCCCAGGGTTGATAACCACAGGAATATAAGATGACAGAGGAAAGAAATTGTCCCGTGGTTGATACCTCGGTGATGGTGTAGGAGAAAGGCAGTAGCCATTACACAAGCATAAATTAATGTGACTTTAGCGCTGAAGCTGGCTTTGACTGATCATGGGACTTTAGCGCTGAAGGCGGATTGTATTCTTGCCTTTGTCCTTGAGGTATCAACTTCAGGGATGATCCTCCCTTCTTCCATCCCTTCCTCCCTCTGGTCTCTGGGGTAACAACCCTGGATACTTTATCTTCTGTGGTACCATCCTCCCCTTCTTCCATCCCTTCCTCCCTCCGGTCTCTGGGGTAACGACCCCAGATACTTTATCTTTGACTCTGTGGTGTACCAACCTGTAGAGTCGTTATCTCCTGTTCTCTCTTAGTCTGGTATCTTTGACTCTGTGGTACCAACCAGAGTCATTATTTCCTGTTCTCTCTTAGTGTGGTGATCAACCCCGGAGACAAAGATCTCACCTTTGTCCCTGACACTGTCAGCCTATTACAGTACTCCCTTTGGTTTCATGCGTCTATAAATATGGATGAAGCTTGAATCGAGTAAATCAATTGCCTTCTTACTGCCACAGTCTGTACCAGTCCTTTATTGGCAGAATGGGTCAACATTGTTATGAGTCTGCCACTCTCCCTTTCAAAAAGATAGACAATGCCATGATCGCTTCCCCCGACAATAATTTGGGAGTCTTCCCCAAAGGTCACTTGTTTTGGTACTCTTTTCTTGGGAATCCCAGTTGGTAAAGTGCAAATATGAGCTCCATCATCCAATTGGTGGATGTCAAAACCATCGGTTGCATTGTTGACGACGAATTGGTTATACTTGATGCTTATATCAGCATGGCCACTGCAAGACTATCAGTGACAAAGTGTTTGAGTATGGCAAGCGCTACTCACATGATTTTGCCTGTATCTTTACTGGACAATATCTTCCCATCGTCCCCATGCAGTGTGTGCCTGTCACATAGTTAATTGTGATCCTAAATGAACACCTGGCCCCTTACCATTGACCATTGTACATTCCAAACACATAGAGGTCTTGGGCCATGTTGTCAACAAAACCCAAGGATTTAGGCACAGTGCTGTCCAACTGCACAGAAAATAGTAGGCGCAGTCCTTCGTTTGAGTCGAAACTTGTACAATACTATTTCTTGTACTGATTGCGATGCGTCCGGATACATTGTTACACATGATACACATGATTTCAAAACCTTTTCCAATTTGGTTACTCCACACTTCTTCAAAGTTTCCCTGCACCAAACTTGAGGATGTGATGTTGAGGCCAACAAAGCCATGTACCTCCCTCAGTGTCTGGCTGCAATATACTAAAAATCCTAAGCCTGTACCATAGCACAGCATCTCTCGAGTAAGGTCTCATGGCACATCATGCAACTGACTTGTCCACGCACTCCGTACTGTGGACGTGGGAATCCAAGCTGTGCTAAGGTCATCATATCCCATAGTCACACCCCATCTGAGCCTCCCCAGGTCACATTAGCGCCACTGATCCATCCCAAAACTTGAAGGAAGAACCTACCACCGCTTGTGAGCAATTTGCCATTCTTTGCAATGGCAAGTACATGGATAGCATCAGTGTGGCCTTTCATGTGTCCAAGAAGACGATACTCATGTGAATGAAGTAGGTTATTTGTAAAAATAGTCATGCAGATAATCAAGTGGGTTCTTTGTTTTTCACTTCCTCGGCCTGACAGTTTATTTACAAACGTTAATGTGAGACAACAAGGAATTGATATTATAAGAAAGAAACTGGGCACTGCAGTCTCTTTTTGTGAAGATCATGGGAATTTGCAGGCTAAGCGGCAGTGCACGCCAAATGGTTCATAAAGGTGCTCTGGTCACCTGCCGGTCTCGTTCTGTATTCAAGACATCATGGTTTCATTCTCTAAACCAGTATCAGCCTTTTTTGAACCAGGTGCCCCCACCGCCACTTCCATTGCTCACGTCTCAAACAGAACTCTTCTATCACATGTCTTGCCCATCCACCATAGCACATGAAGAGCTGGACCCGATGCACAAAAAGCCCTCTAACACGCCATCTGGTGCATCAGGTGTGGAGGGCGGTGTCGATTGCAATAAGAGGAATCGTCATCAAGCCAAGCCACCATATGGTAAAGGTTCAACTTCCAAATCGAAACTTATTCCTACTGGGAATCCTGAGAGTGAGGGAGATAAGGAGTCTACAGATAAATCTGATTTGTCCTCAGAGTCTGAAGCGGAGTCTGACAGCGAGAAGATTCCAAAACCAATCGGAGAGCCTGGGAGACCTGGCCAGGGAGGTTACAACTTGGAAGAAGCCATCAATTGGGATGTGCTAAGGTTCAAAAAATTAAAGGTACTGGATTTTCCTTATAAATTTTTTCTGTTCTGATTGTAACCTCCATAGAAATGCATATATTGTCTCGTTGCAAATCATCTGGACTTGATGAAGAGCTTTGCCAATCAAAGTACCCACCTTCTTGGCATAGTACAAGCTGCCATACGTTGTTAATTAATTTATACTTTTTCCTTGCTAATATGTTCTGTGGCTTTACAGGCTGTTGACAAATTCCCCAAACTCAAGAACTATAGTGGGTGCTGGCCAGCAACAGATTTGATCAAATTGCACCTTAAATACACTTTGGTTCATTCTAGATGGTTGGAGCAGAAGATGGTGGCAGGAAAATATCTTCAGAAATAAAGTCAATTGTCAGATGTATTTAGCGATTTGCACTGGCGCTTGTAAACAATGTTGGTGAAGAAGATGGCTGTCAGAAAACACAGGACTTGCAAATGATGTCAGTGGTAGTCCTGCCTTGCACTGATTAACATATGAAGATTGATTATGTGTAATGCAGCAAATGGGTCCTATTATCTAGGTAGATAGAGACACCCCTTATCAAAACTTGATTTGATGTTGAATCTGCCCCATCTGTCTCCCTAATCTGATATAACCTAAATAATGGGGCAAAGGACTCCGTCCTTTTTGCCTCACGGCATTTGTGAATCTGAAATTAATTCTTAGAAGAATATAATGGCTGAAAGTTGCGAAACCTACCTGCTGATGACCCAATCTGCTACAATAGCATCTTGCCCCCTCATATTGACCAACTCGTTTCGTTGACCAACTCTCATCACCAGGACGTCTCTGCAGAAGGCCATTCCATTAGTGGGATGTACTGCCTGGTTTACCAGCAAGCGGCAGTGATGTTTGAAGAAAATGCAGAAGTGATAGGTATGTCTACCCTCGACGACATACACAAGGCAGTCATGTATGTATGGCTGAACCACAGCCCCTTCGAATATGCTCTCCACAAAAGGATAGCATCTGTGACTGGAATTGCTGCTGCAGTGCATGGGCACATGTATCTGCCAAGGTCTGAGATCCTTTGCTGAGTATATGCACAACCGCAGTATGACTTCATATGTCTACAACTAGTGAACAAGCAAGTAGAGTTATTCCTAGGCCAAACCCACCTCTCGGGAAGGTAGAATAACAGTCTGGCTGTTTACCATATCTGTGGTGCATAGTGAGTGATGGGAGTGGGCAATGGGAGGGGGTGACGGGAAGGGGAGATATTGTCAAGATTAATTTCTCTTCACTGTCAGCCTTGCATCTCTTGAGCATAAGCTTGACAATTACTCACTGACACATTCAATAAATCTATTCCTAAACAAG
>MU134637.1:34899-50350 GCA_015039355.1 Ramaria rubella
ACTAGAATCAAAAAACTAAGAAAAACTGCAGTGGATCAAGCCATGGTGCATACCTTTCTAGGTTCCATTCTGATCCTCAAGCTTGTTTTTCATAGGCGCTGAAGATTTTGCAAGCTACATTATCACAACAAACAATGATGCTCCAAATGTATGAAGAATGTATGTGAGCAGTGTTCCAACAGCAGACCAATATCCACAAAGTGGAAATGCAGGAGAGAATGCATGCCGAAGAAGCTCAGGAGCATATGCTCATTGCAAAGATGCAGGAAATGCTTGCAATGACAAACACAAGTTTCATGAATATGCTGACATCAAGCACGCTAATGCTGCTAACAGGTGCAGAAAGAATTGGATATTTCTAATATGAAATTAGAACTGCAGAAGCTTCAAGCTCTGAAGGAAGACAAGATGGCTGCAATCATTCAAAAGCAAGTTTGTGTGACTCAAACACATGCAGGAGAGGCCATGGGATCACCTTCAGAGGTTAGAGATGCGATAGAGCAAGATAGTTCTGGTCAGCCCCAAAAGAGAGTGCAGCCATTGTTCACTACCTTGATGAAGCGTAAGGGGTATCAGGGAATCACAAGACGAACAGTATTGGTGGCACATAAAGCAAAGGTAGTAGAATAATGTGTATAGGTGCCAGTCTATGAACCTTTCTTTGTCTACAGGAGACTGAACAGCCTGGGTCACCAAGTGATGATCCTAGATGATCTATGGATGGCAAGGCCAGAGATGAGTCCCCTTATCAAGACGAAGGAGAAGCAAGGTTGTCAAAATTGATCCAGGAAAATTTGAGGATCGTTTTGGCAAGTTCACAGACCCCCAACAAGAACCAAGGATGACAAGGCCATAGGAAGCCAATTGATGAAGCCTTAATAGCTGAGAAAAAAGAAGAAGAAACAGTGATATGATTGCAATACTTGGTAAGAAGGAGGATCAACTTTAAACATGAGATAAACTTACAAATTCAAAGGCAATTGTACAGGGGATATTCAAAGATACACTCAATCTTACTCAGGATGGGGACATAGTTCACCATGAAACTATTCCACCACTGGTTGCAAAACAATTCCAAACTGACTGTAAAAATGGACCCAACTTGGATGAATTACATCTGGATATGAAGGGTAGCCTCAATTCTGAATGGAATGTGAAGGCGATTAGCCTCTTGGTGGAACACTTAGAAGCAAAATGCTTGGAATTCAATTTGCCAGAAATGTCACAAGCCTATAAGATTGATTTGATCAAAGAAAAGATCAAATGTTTGAGAGTGGTTTGGAAGGATTTCCAGCCCAAAACCACTGATATGGGGGAGCAGGAATCCCCCAAAGCTTTGGAGACTAGACTCCTCAATAAACATGTCATGGCTGGCCAGGAAGCATGACAGTCCACTAGGCAATGGAATGTAAGTCACTCCTCCGTTGAAATGCAAATGTCCACAATTGTCATTTTGTAGAAGTACAAGCGCTGGCTGTGCATTATCATGCAGATCATTGCACTGAAAAGTGCCGATTCAGAGAGCGACTTGGTCATCTGGGAATGGCTCCAGAGACTTGTGCAGCTGTTGAGCATGGATGGAATGAGCTCTGAAGAAAGTGGCGAGGAGGGAGATCTTGAAGATGTGCTTTGAGTTAAAACCATCCCATGGCACCATGATTTAGAAAAAGAGTTGGCAATTATCGATTGACAATGAATGGAGGACGCCAATATATTCTCTTCTCAAGGATCAAAGCCCACTAGAAGAATTCGAAGTGCAGCTAATGCAAACACCTGACGTGAGGCTCCGTGTGGATGGCCACGTATACTCTATGATGATACTTGGTACAAGAGCAAACCAGCAATTCATCGTGAAACTACACTGAAGTCATCCAAAGAGAATTTCTCATGGATCACTCTAATGATTGGCGAGTCAACATGGTGAGATTGGTAAGGTATGCTGTTGTAGCCAGCAACTTGTTTTGAGATGTGCATACCCAGCTGCTAGGAATAATAGAGTGATATTGTGATTTATTCTGGGTATGCCCAAAATCGCTGTAAGTACATGCAGGCTAAGAAGAAATTGTCTGGGGTTGATACCACCAGAGAAACTGACACATCTGGAGTGGGCAACCAACCATGCTGGAAGTTGATTTGCGGATTTGTGGATCCATTGCCTGAGGTTGTGATTTGCTGATGAAGGGTGAGAAGTGAGTGGGTGACCAGCGTGGATCTGCTGATGAAGTACAGAACAGGAGATAAACCAGACTAAAAAAAGAACAGTCCCCAAGGTTGGTACCACAGGAGCTGAGATGAGATTTGCTGACGAAGGTTGAGGAGTGAGCAGGCAACCAGCGTGGATGTGCTGATGAAGGTTGAGAAGTGAGCAGGCGACCAGTGTGGATCTGCTGATGAAATCCAGAACAAAAAAGAGCAGTCCCCGAGGTTGGTACCACAGAAATTGAGATGAGCAGAGTTGATACCTCGGGGATGAAGAGATTGATACGTTAGGGGACGAAGAGATTGATACGTTAGGGGACGAAGAAGGGGAGGATCGTCCCTGAGGTTGATACCTCGGGGATGAAGAAGAAGGGGAGGATCGTCTCTGAGGTTGATACCTCAGAGATGAAGAAGAAAAAAGCCTCCAAGGTTGATACCTTAGGGGATGAAGGTAGTCCCAGCGGTTGATACCACAAGGATGATGAGGAGGAGGGACTTTGAAATCCCGGATGGAGCCAGGCTGAGGCACTGGTTATGGGCAAAGGCACTAATTAGTAAGGCACCAATCGACACCATTAACATGCCTTGTCACAGTCACACAAGCTTTCTCACCACCACTTTGCCATGGGTCCTCAACCCTAGCGAAGAATCCTTCCCTCTCTTCCCTCTCACCATGGGTCTCAACCCCAGCGAACAATTCTTCCCTCTCTTCCCTCTCGCCATGGGTCTCAACCCCAGCAAACAATTCTTGCTTCTCTTCCCTCTCGCCACGGGTCTCAACCCCAGCAAACAACTCTTCTTTCTCTTCCCTCGCCACAGGTCTCAACCCAAGCAAATTTCTCCCCTCTCACTCTAATCTCTCCATGAACTTCTGAGCTCAACGTTGTTATCAAATCCTTGCAACTACCCCATCATGTCGAAAACTTTCATCACTCAAGATGGTCTGGTCTTCGTCTCTCCACAAGGGCATGCGCTTCCCTCAAAAATTCCACCCTACACCCAGTCTCGTCCTGATTATTGGCATCCAAAGGACTCTTTTGTTCCTGGTTGGTCACTCAATGCACATCCTTTCTTAGGATACATGACTCTGTTGCATCAATTCCATCATCCAATGTTTCAACATTTATCTTACACATTTCACACTGTCCCCATCCAACATCATCAACAGTTTTGGGTTTTAGCCCCCAATGTTTTAGCAGAATGGTCTCATTTGGAAAAATCATTGGTGCAATTTGCGATGGGTCTGGTGCATGAGTCATGGCATTTCATGCCCTTGGATTTTGATATTTGTCCATTACCTTCACAGTTCAACTGGAACTTTGCCTTAGAGAATGCACAGTATGCACGCAGCCGGACGATGAAGTGCATCACATCCTTTCTCCCACTGATGGCTGCCTGCTCCTTTGTGATTTCGTTACACACCACCCCCCAACTAGCTCATATCAATGAGCCAGCTTGGTACAGGGTGTTAAACGAAAAATATAGGATTCATCTGGAATGGCTTAATGGCATATGCAACTCACCGATAGCCGATTTCAAAGTGCAGCATGTTGGTGTGTTTGTTGATGTCGCAAATTGCCAATGGCTCTTGCAAATACCATCACTCATTTACACCAATGTTCCCATTAGGCTATGTTATGGTATGAAAGATGACATATGGTCTGCAAAACATGCTGTGGCCACCAAGTATTGCCCCACCCCTGCTGATATCAGAGATGTGTTGTGGAGCAGGCCTATCACAAGCTTGCAATTTGTACCTGAGGAGTCCTCACAGGGAGCCTCCTCATTGTCCTTCCCACCCCATCCCCAAGAGAGTCGTCAATGTCGAGGTGAGACCTGGAGAGAGTTTTTAGAACACAGGGACCAAGAAAACGCATATGTATTGGCTAAGGAGACCACGTCAGCAAAACAACAACGAGAGGCACACAAAAAAAATGCTCAAAGTCATAACATACCCTCGAGTAAGAAGGGTGCCATGGTATATCACTGGGTTATGATTGACGGGCACCATATCTCTACCCAGATCACAAGGAACTCCCTCGACGAGCACTGGGATCAATATACCAAAACCCAGCGAATTGACGGCTATCGCAATGAATGGGACCTATGCACTGAATTTGATCCAGACACCAAACCAGAGTCCTATGATGATGGCAACCTATGGGGCACTGATGACGAGATCAATGAGATGTACAGAGATGATCTGTATTATGGAATAAGGGGGAAAAGAGTGCCCCAAAATCCACCCCTGTCATGGATCTTTGTGCCAGTGATGATATACACCTTTATTGCGAGGATTTGACAGGTGTTTATGGCAATGGCAAGGACATATATATTCCTACTTGGATTGTTTTGATCCAGAGAACATACTGTACTACCATTATGGTTTTGTTTTGGGAGATCCCTCGTATAACGAACCCTTGAAGACTGAAATCAAGTGGGATGTTTTACGAAAAATCCTGGGTAACATGAAGGCTCCCATATCTTCCAAGGTACAACTTCTAATCACCAATTTTTTGCACCAATTCCTTCACACAGAACGTGATGCACTGCCTCAGATATCAGAGGCACTTTGGGACCTTAATCCCGGAAGCCCATATTTTCTGAGGACTACCTTGCAGGACAATCCCATGCTTAACTTGAGTGTAACAAAAAAAACACTTGACTCCACGGTGTTCTTTTTCATCAGTACACTCAGTGCTAACCCTGTCGAAGTGTTGCCTTGGTGTGTGGCCATCCAAGATGCTGAAACTGCTATCCAGTGCCTTCATATGCAATGTGATCCATATTGTGAAGATGTTGTACAATATCTTGTAGCTCATGGTCTTCCCTTCCTTACCCTCAGTTCCCACACCGGTCCTAAGCCAATCTCTGTGGACATTGAGGGCGTGAAGGAACACTATGACCTTGGATTTAGACCACCCCAATATGTCCCGGACCTAGTTGACTACACCACCTACACACATGCCCAGGATGACTTTTTAAGGCTGCCATGCACCTGTGCGGCTCTCCTTCGAGGAGGCATTGTGTGGCGACTTGCAATTGAGAGTCTCGGTGCCCTTGCCGCCTTAGAAGGTCCATCACTTGACAGTGTTGCCCTCGGCCACTCATGGAAGTGTCCTGATGGTACACTGTTATATGATGATGAAATTTCTGATATGGAAATGGATCTCATTTGTGGTGTCTATCATATATATACTGGTATGTTGAAATAAGTATATCACATCTTTTAATCATGCTAATAGTTTGTTAGGGAATAAAGAGCAATGCTCTGAAGACTCATGGTGGCCTAAGCACTCGCAATGGGCTGCGTGCAGCCTCAATATGGGATATTGGACATTGTCATGCGAGGTATGGTTTCAGATTCAATTGGAGGAGATTCGCTGAGGTAAAGCTGTCCTGAGGAATGGTGCGGGTTGGAGGAGTGCCTTGAAGTTCCAGAGGCCACACTCTCACCGATTGAAGCACAGTAACAGGTGTGCCACAAGTGCCTACTTTGACAGTCTCCCATCGTAGTTTACATGTTTTTTTTTTATACCTGTACTCAATGTCATGCGGTGATCAGGTGACCAATTCATGATGATCGCCCATTGATCGGGCGATTGCTTTAAAGGTGGAATATAACTTCAAGTTCAATATTTGGTTTCATCCTATATTTGAACACCAATTTTCACTTGAAATTTAAAAGTTTGCAGAAATTTCTGTTGCAATTTGAAATTGTGATGAAGATTTCCCAGTGAGAAAAAACTTGGAATATAATCCTAAGTTTTACAGCAATTTTTACTTGAAACTGTGACTAACATTGTAATTAAGTCTGTATTTGATATTTAATATGTGATTTAGATTGTTGCAAGATGGAAATGAAAACTTAAAATACAAACTAATGTTCTATGAACATTGTGAACTTCAAGTTTAAGATTGCTTTAAATATAGTTTACACATTTAAATTGTAATTCAAACCAAGTTTAAATATTGAAATCCTTGCTGTGCCAGTGTGATGGAGAGGATTGCTGCTAGGGCATAGTTTGAGGTGTTGGTTTCCACGATGAATTGGCAATTGGGAATCCAGTGTGTAAGGATCAGAGCTGTGGTGAAGGCTTTCTTAACTGTTTCAAAGGATTTCCGAGTGAGTCAGGTAAGTGGGATTGCAATGTCAGAGTAATTATGAATGAAGTGTTGGTAAAAGTTCGTGAAACCTAAGAAGGATTGGATGTCTTTTACTTTTTGGGGTTTGGGCCATTCTTGAATTACTTTGATCTTGTCGTCTGCCATTGAAAGTCCTTTGGGGGAGAGCATGTATCCGAGGTATTCTACCGTAGTCTTGTGGAAATCACATTTGTTGGATCTTGCGTAAAGTTGGTTCTTTCAGAGATGTCAGAGAACTTCACAGACATGTTCTCCGTGTTCTTCCAGGTTGTTGGAATAGACTAAGATATTGTCCAGATAGATGAGGACCATAACACTGAGCATGTTGCCAAATATCTCATTCATGAATTGCTGAAAAGCAGCTGGTGTGTTAGTGAGACTGAAGGGCATAACATGCCATTCAAAGGAACCATATTGGGTCCTGAAGGTGGTTTTCCACTCATTGCCCTCTCTAATGTGGACTAGATGGTAAGCATGTCAGAGATTGATTTTGCTGTAAACCTGCACCTTTCCAGGGCTTTCCAGAAGGTCGGAAAGTCAGGGTAGCAGATATTGGTCTTTTTTTGTGATCTTGTTGAGACCACAGAAATTAATACAAAGTCGGAGTCCACCTAATTTCTTCTTCAAGAGTAGTACCAGAGCACTGTGCAGAGAAAGTGAAGGGTGGATGAATCCTATGGCTAGTGCCTTGTCAATGAATTTTAGGGGCGTTTCTAGCTCAACTGGAGATAGGGAATAAATAGTTCCCAAAGGGGGACTCTCTCCCTCTATCAGGTCAATCTTGAGATTGTATGGTCGATGATTGGTGAGGATTTCTGCTTTCTTCTTGCTGAAGACATCAGAAAACTCGTGATGTTCCGATGGAACACTGTCAAGATTGGCTGTTGGATTGGGATTCAGGGAAGTGTCAATGATGGAAGTGGATCTTCCTTTCAGAATTATGCATAACTGAAAGATCTCCTCATTATCTAGTTTGCAAAGGTGAGTGAATGCAGAAGCAAGAACTAGGTCGATAGGTGAGTCTTGTTCGGATGTTGGAGGGGCGTCTGTGTGATCGGATTTCAGAATTCCAGAGACCATAGAGGCAGATTTTGCAGAGAGTGACGTTGGAATTGAATCTTGCTGCTGAGGAATGTGGAACAATATACTACCCAATACCCAGTCAATCAACAGATTGTAGCAGGTGAGCCAGTTGTGTCCTAGCATGACGGAGCAGCCAGAATCAAGCTGTTAGGGATCCCTATAATGTAATTATAGTCTCAAGAGTCTGACTATAGGGTTCCAAGTGTTTCTGACAAGTAGTTGTACTTATGTTTCTATTTTTTGTAACAGCTGCCTGAGTTGACATTAATGGTCCACAAGAGCCCATGACTTGGGATGCTGACCTAACACCTGCCAAATCCAGAACTCAGCTTCAACTCAGCTGTGTATCAATAATTACCTTTATTGTAACTCAGCAGCTGAGGTAAGCCAACTCATTGGTCAGCATAAAACCATTAATGGACACAATTCAGCAGTATTTCTCTATTTCCTTAATTAGCCATCACCGGAGACATGATACAAAATGTACCTAGAGAAAAGTGTGGGAAAAAAGGGCAAAAAGATTGACTTTCAACACGATTTTCACACTGTGCAAATTGGAAACAAATTTATTTATTGATCTCCATTTGTTCAAGATGCAAATGTGGACCAAACTTAAAATTTGACCAAGGTCAAAATTTTGAATTTGACCCAGATCTGCATATGGAGCAAGTCGTGGCCTTTGTGCCACTTTCATTACAACCTGCACACCCCAACCATTTCAGTACAAACATTTCAAATTCGAGGTATCTGCGTGGGGAAGAAAGCTTGAACAAAAAAGAAATTGTTCACAATTTTCCCCAGTTGAAAATCATGCACAAATCTTGCTTTGCACAGTGAACAAAAGCAGTGAAAGTGTGAAATATGTCCAGAATATGTCCAGTGAGAAAACCAGTCCCTCTTTTTGGATTTTTGTGCTGAGCAAACCATGAAAAGAGCAGGGGCCAAATTATGTATATGTGCACAATTTTCTCACAGAGAAATTTCTATCCAAAGTATGTCTTCTCCCCCCATTTTCCTTCCTCGCCAACTCTGATCAAGGTCACACTTTTCCCTGATCATTGTACACACTTTACTCGCAGAGCAAAGTACCCACTCTCCCATGGTTTTTTTTCCTTGCTTGCCAATGCTGAGCAGGCTGACACTTTTCCCAACCGTTGTACAGGATTTTCTCGCAGAACAATGTCTTTCCAAAACCTTAATCTTCCCACAATGTTCCCTTCATATACAACTTGCTGCTTTCTACAATATCTCGGCCAACACCTATATTCTACCCTAGCATGGACAAAGTTACAACTCGTCATGATAGTGGCACTCAAACTCAAGGTGTGTGTGCCTTGTCAACATCTCATGCTGACTACAGCGTAATCCAGAACTTCCAACACGACAAGCACCACTTCATCTCTGGCAAAAAGAATGGCAAAGTCAACAGGGTAGTGCAGAAAATCAAATTTGAGTCCTTCAATGAGGACAACTTTCTCATCGACCACGGCACGGCACTGCACGGGCTCTCAGTGTGTGGTCCTTCTGTGCGTTTATATATATATTGGTGGTCTGAGCGATTGATTTTCGTTGACACCAGTACACCTTGGAGGTCATATATATGGAGCTGATACTGCACACGCTGCTCCATTTCACCTTTGGCTCCTCAAGCTCAGACTGTGCAGCCTCCACGAGCCCTTCAAATACACCTAGTGGTCTCTCATGCAGGAGCAGCACAGCCGGAAGTGCTGCATCGCTTGTCAAATAAGATCACTAGTGGTTGTTGACATATTGAGTATAGATTACTGTTGCTGTTCAGCATGATGCTTGCAACGGACTGTAGAGGTGCGGACGTGGGAGAGCTTGTGAGACATTGTTGATAAAGCATCCGTCGCTGTTGATCAATCTGCTGCATCTAAGACCATTGGTGACCCTGGCAGCAAAGTAGGATTCTGGCCTGGCCTGGGCATTGTCGACCCATGACTGACTTGCGGTCACAAGTAGGTGTGCCATTGGGTGATACGTTGTTAACATTTCTAGAAGGTATGACACCATGACCACAGTCCTGATGTGTTTGTACATTTTATTGAAGCTCTTCTTGCGTAGCAGATGCAATATGTGAGATGAAGAGATGAGTGAGTATATGACGTCGGACATACATCAATGTTACAGTGTTTATTTAATCATTCAGAGGTTTCTCTTTTCAGCAATGATATACCCTACTTTTTGCATGGCCCTGTCACTCGGTACAGAGTCTCCTCCATTTATCATTCAGAAACCCTTCATTCGCTCAAATTTCACCTTCGAGATTTTCATCAAGGTTTTGCTTGTGCTGCATTCTGTTATTACAACATTGCTCCTGGAGAACATCTAGTAGTATGTAATGAGAAATTTCAGCCTGCACGAACGAACTTACATGATCAGTTTGACCTCAAGGCAATTCACATACTATATTCGAAAATATGTTGAGAATTCCAGGCCTGGGACCCAGCGTTGGAAATAGACGTGTCAACACATCGTTCAATGCCAGATAAATAGAAGCTCAAGACCAGGAGGTATAATTGTGTAATATCAGCCACATGACCAGGACACGATACTTACCAATAATTCATCTAGGGGTGTCGACATGTTCAATAATACGTATGGTAATTATTAAATGCAGGCCACAATATATCGATGGCTCTTACCACCATGGTCAATGAAGACAGTGATGCATTCAATACCAGTGGGTCTAACCTACGTCAAGGAGGTTCAAACAAAATAGTGTTACTGTGAGGATTTATATAATTACTAATGCTCTTACAGGTTCCCACCACCATATGGCCCCAGACAGTGATGCCACTTGGGATACCGATGTAAGAGACTTCAGTTTATTCTGGAGTCTTTGGTCTTGCTTATATTTTGAAGGATATTGACAGTGCTTCAGTTTCACCTGTCGCAGGAGAATACAAAAATGGGAGTCGTTCTCTTGACTTGATGGACATGGAGGAAGGTGAGGTAATTTTTCCATCAGTTTGAGAGCAAAAGTTCGTTGACATTACTTCAGTTGAAAATATTATTTGCACCTTGCACGATGCTTGGGAGAAACCCAATGAATCTCTTGACTTGATGGGTACAGTGGAGGATGGTGAGGTAGTTTTTCATCGGTTTGAGAGCAAAGTTCATTGAAAATTTGACATTACTTCAATTGAAAACACTATTTCCACTATGAACGATGCTTGCCAGAAACCCAACAATTATAATGAAAATGATTTTGCTAATAAAGACGGCGATCTTGCTGATGATGAAAGTGATGATCGCGATGCTTCGAAAAGCCACAAATGCTTGAGGTCCCCAAAGAAGAGAGTGGTGAGAGTGTACCATGGAACAAAACCCAAAAAAGTAAATGACCTTCAGGTGAGTGTTTATATTACATAATACTGGACAACAGATGATCCAATGTGCATTGCTACAGAAAGATATTCATCTCCATCAATGCACCTCATGGAGAGGCATGATGTTTCTGATCCCCTTCCTGCTCCCCCATCTTGTCACCAGGAACAATTCAGACTTCATGGAGACATCTTGAATGCCTCTGGGCCCACCAGAAGCAATTTTGTTGTGGATCTGGCAGGCACAAAGTCAAGTACATGGAATAAGGCAGCTGCTGATGTCTTTGCAAATGATTTTATTGAATGCAATCGACTCAAGAAGAGGGAGAAAGATGTGATCAAAGATAGGTTTATGATCCACATAGATACCCTGATCCAGTTATTCAGAGCTGGCATCAAGAAGGCTGAATCCAGCGGCTTTGAGGGAGAAAGGATGAGTGAAGCAAGAAAACAGTGGAGACAAAGACAGGAAAGTATCACATACTGATGTTCATCTGTGAAGCTTATTCCTTATCCCTTCCAGTTGTTTTCCAGATGCTTAGGGGCTGTCAATAATGACCTGGACTTGAAGCAACATCACTGTGCTCTAATGAAGCTTGGAGTGGAGGGGATGAGTTCTGATGAATCTGACATGGAGGATGGGAAGGAAATTTACAGAATATCAACCAAGCCCTGGCGTGCACAAGCAGTTACTATGTGGCTGCGAGCCATGGACTGTGTGCATTTAAGCATCAGAGCCAAGAGGAAAAGTGGAGTAATGCCAGGCAGTTGGCCTCGGGAGCATCATGATGGAACCAAAGTCTCAATCAGATGTGCAGTGCCTGGGCTACCTCACACCTTCTATGCAGAAGATTGGCTTGCTGGACTGACTCTTGATGAATCAGAGAGATTGCAAAGCCGACCAACCATCTATGACTTTGTCCACACAAAGGATCATTAGGTAAATGTTCATACTATCAAACACACCTATAAAATTGGCAATAATAATTCTGTCGCATTCCACAGGATCAGCTCTAACTGGAAGACTTTGCATGAAGTGTAATAGGTTGCATGATCTACAAAGACTCTGTATGATTGCTAAACTGAAGCTGGGATAATTACATAGAGCTCCTGCTGATACAAATAAAGCATCCATGAACCTTCCTGGCACAAATTTACAGAATGAGCACTGCAGGAACTCACACTAATAACAAGTGTTGTTGGGGTCAAGCAGCTATGAGCCACAACACAATTAAGCATGCTGTTGCCGCTGGCTATCCTTGATGACCCTGTGAGACCTCCAAAGGACTCTGATGCATATGAAGGGGAGATGAGTAAGTTGGATGAGTAGACAGGTTTCAAGTGGGCGGAACGATGGAGTTTGGTTTCATGTGGACAGTGAGAGCGAAGCTCAAGGTCAAGGCTTAAATAGGGGAAATTGGTGAGAAAACAGGGAGGCAAAGAGGACAGAGTGGACTACTTCAGCAAGGGTGGATCCAAGCTGATAGTTCAACACAAGAGTGAACGAGAGTAAAACAGGCAGCCTACAGATCAGAAAAATGCTGTTAGTGAGTGGAGTGAGTGAAAAGGCATAAGTAGGAAATCTATGTGGTATGAGCAGTCGTGAATTGAGATAGGCCAGATGGGCTACATTTAGCTTTATTCTACATCTGATTCTCATAAACACTACATAATGACCTAGTAAGATGTTTCGTAGATATTGTGTGCATGCACATGTGTTAGTACAATCAACATACATGGAATAACCTCCACCTGAACAATCAGTGAGTCTATAGTGCTGATTTGGATGGTTGGTCCAATGAAGGTACTTGTGTTACCACTCTGAGAGCAAGATAGCATTGAGACAGACAGGCCTCAAGTAATTGTGGGGTTGGTCACTTCTTAAGAACTGAACTCATTCCATGTGTAGTAGGAATCATCAACTCACATTTATATTTTGGTGGGTCCTGTTGTCACCTGTCAAATGCCACAATAACTCGTGTGGTGCCATTGTTATTCAACTTGCACCTCCCAAATATCGTGAAGTCAGTTAGCTTAGCAGCTTATCAATGATACACCACTGAAAGCACTCACCCCAGGGAACTCCCATATGATCCTGATGTTCAAAAGTGTTTGCAAATTCAAACTTATACTACTTGTACTTGGGGCTCTTGTGTCTGGCTTGGACTGTGGACTTAGCGATGGCCCAGTGGCAGTAACCAAGCGATTATGTGCCGTAGCTGCCACTGCAGGGGGAGTAATGTGAGTGTTTGAATGTGTTCCTTGCTCTTATGTGGCTGGACATTCTGGGGCAGGGACACACGTGAAATCTAGGTGGAATTTGTTCCCATCACGTAGTCTGAGGGTGGAATGTTCATTCCTGGGGAGGAATGTCCTCCTGGGGCAGGGACACATGTGAAATCCAGGTGGAATGTGTTCCCGTGATGTAGTCTGAGGGTGGAATGGTCATTCCTGGGGAGGAGTGTCTTCCTTGGGCAGGGACACATGTGAAATCCAGGTGGAATGTGTTCCCATGACGTAGTCTGAGGGTGGAATCCTCATTCCAAGGGAGGAATGTGCTCCGGCAGGAGGGACACATGTGAAATCCAGGTGGAATGTGTTCCCCTCATGTAGTCTCAGCGTGGAATGTTCATTCCTGGGGAGGAATGTCCTCTGGGGGCAGGGACACATGTGAAATCCAGGTGAAATTTGTTCCCATCACATAGTCTGAGGGTGGAATGCTCATTCGTGGGGAGGAATGTCCTCCGAGGCAGGGACACACGTGAAATCCAGGTGGAATTTGTTCCCGTCACGTAGTCTGAGGGTGGAACCCTCATTCTGAGGCAGGAACGCCCCCTGGGACCAGGGACACACGGGAAATCCAGGTGGAATTCATTCCCGTCACGTAGTCTGAGGGTGGAATCCTCATCCCAAAGGAAGATATGTCCTCCTGTGTCAGGGACACATTGAAATCCAGGTGAAATTTGTTCCCGTCACATAGTCTGAGGGTGGAATCCTCATTCCTGGGGAGGAATGCACTGCCAGGGCAGGGACACACGTGAAATCCAGGTGAAATTTGTTCCAGTCACGTAATCTGAGCGTGGAATCCTCATTCCTGGGGAGGAATGCACTGCCAGGGCAGGGACACATGTGCAATCCAGGTGCAATTTGTTCCCGTCACGTAGTCTGAGGGTGGAACCCTCATTCCTGTGGATGAACGCGCTTCGGGAGCAGTGATACATGTGAAATCCACGTGGAATGTGTCCCAGTCACATAGTGTGAGGCTGGAATGTTCATTCCCAGGGAGGCATCCACTGTTGGGGCAGAGAGACACATGGAATCCACATGGAATTCGTTCCCATCATGTAGTTTGAGCATGGAACCCTCCTTCTCAGCAAGGCTTGTGCTCGACGAGCAGAGATACACATGAAATCTCAGTGGAATTTGTCCCTGTCACCTAGTCTGAGGGTGGAATCCTTGTTCCCAGGGAGGAATGCACTGCTGGGACAGAGATGCATGTGAAATACAGGTGGAATTTGTTCTGGTCACATAGTCTGATGGTGGAATGTTCATTTCTGGTGAGGAATCACCTCCTGGGGCAGAGATGCACATGCAATGCAGGTGGAATTTGTTCCTGGCACAGAGCCTGAGGGTGGAATCCTCACTCCAGGAGGTGGAACCCACTGCTGGGCCAGAGACACACATAAAATCTGCCTCGACTTTGTTACCATCACGTAGTCCGAGGGTGCAATGTTCATTTTTGGTGGGGAATCACTTCCTGGGCCAGAGCCACATGTGAAATTCCAGTGGAATTTGTTACTGCCAAATTGTCTGAGGGTGGAAATGCTGTCCCTGGTGAGGAAATGGGCCGCTGTGGGAGAGACACATGTGGAATCCAGGTGGACCTTCTTACTCCATGTGTTCTGAGGGTGGAATCCTCTTTCCTCCTCAGAATTGGACTCCTGGGGCATAGACACATGTGGAATCCCCATGCAATTGCTCCTTGCCACATCATCTGATTGTGGAATCCATCTACCAGGTGTGGAATGTACTGCTCAGGCAGACACACATGGACTTCAGATGTAATCTGTCCCCCTCACATAGTCTGACAGTGGAATCCATCTAACAGGTGCGGACTCTCCTGTTGGGGAAGAGGCACATATGGAATCTCCATGGAATCTGTCTTCATCACATCATCAGACTGTGGAAATATGTGAGGAATGTGCTGTTGGACCAGCCCCATGTGCATATGACAATCAATTAGAATGCCGGTGTTACAGACTGCAAGTGAAATGCAGAGTCACATGTGGCATCTGTAGCATACAGACTATTTCCCACATCAAATTCAGGTGGCCACCACATTATGGTCATGGCCTCCCTGCGGAATACACAGTTTGAAGTACAATCTGCAGCATACAGGGCATTTTCACATGACAAGTGGCAGGAATCCAGCTACAAGGAAATGAGCATTCGGTGAATTGTTACAACTGCCTTCTTTTCCCTATTATATTTGTCTCTGATGCATCCATTCTTACTTATCCGAGTCTCTACCCGATCCTCTGGCTCTCTTTCATCGGTCAGTAACCTGAGCACGAAACAATCATTTTAAGTGTCCCCCGAGGTGAAGGCAATCGGGAGCCGAATTCTCCATGGTTATTTTTGTGATCAAAAGTAACTGGGGGCATGGAGAGTAC
>MU134637.1:50375-64746 GCA_015039355.1 Ramaria rubella
TAGTCTGAGGGTGGAATGTTCATCCTTGGCTAGGAATGTCCTCCAGGGGCAGGGACACATGGGAAATCCAGGTGGAATTTGTTCCCTTCACATAGTCTCATGGTGGAATCCTCATTCCAAGGGAGGAATGTGCTCTGGGAGGGCAGACACATGTGAAATCCAGATGGAATTCGTTCCCGTCACGTAGTCTGAGGGTGGAATATTCATTCCTGGGGAGGAATGTCTGCCAGGGCAGGGACACATGCGAAATCCAGGTGGAATTTGTTCCTGTCATGGAGTCTGAGCGTGGAACCCTCATTCCAAGGGAGGAATGCACTCTGGGAGGACCCCTCCTAGACATAAGTAGCCCTTTTGCAGCCCTCCCAACCGAACGCCAGTGTGCACATGCTCACACAATCCCACTTCAGTACTCTAAATCCTTCACTTGGTTATTGCATAGCTGTCCAACTTCCACCAAATCTGCTAAGGTCAGACCAGGATGGTTTATGCTTATGTGTCCCTGTGAGCTCTTGACAACAGGAGGCTCAACACTCAATGCTAACCACATATTTAACTGCATGCTATGGTCCTCAAGCTCTTTGCCTTTTGGCTTCACTCTTCAATGCGGTGCCATATCTCAGCAGGTTGAGCCATGTGTAACACACCTGCTCCTAAGCCAATAGGAAGTGACACTTGGATGTTTTTCTACCCTGAATACCTGTCAATACTCTCACCAACCTCTCAGTGGTGTGTAACTCACTGCGTAGGTCCAGCTATTAAGGGGGGAGTCCTGTTCAAGTCCTGCCCCGTAAGCTTTCTCTTTCTTGATGTACTCAGACTATGGTGTTACAGGAGTCTCGTTCGAGTCCTGCACCATAGACTTTCCTTTTCTTGATGTACTGAGACTCTTAGCTTTTCTTGTAGTACAAACCCCTTTCGGGGAAGAAATTATTTCTGCTTTGATGAAGCGATGGCTCCAGCGGGCCCTGACTGGGTGAACTCAATTCACGATCTCAACTTTACAAACTTAGTTCGTATATTTTCGTATTTCGGTAGCATGCTGATGATTTTCTTATGCAATCTATCCTGAGATAGAGGTGGGAGAAGGAACCACGGTCTGTTCTCCATGTTCTCCATGTAATGGATCCTCCCAATGCTGCCAAAGAGTGCATTGAAAATCACATTTATTCTTCAGACCAGAGAGAAACATACCCAGTCCAGAGGTATAACAAGAAGGGTTGGGCGACCTGGTATCAGATTTCGCCGATCAAAGGCAGAAAACGATCGCTTGGCAAAATGGCTGCTGATGGCCTGGACACTCACGATCTCGGGACCCTCATCCTCGAATTCATCATAGAATAATTCCATTCCAACAAGAGGATACTTGCACCATTGATCAAGATGGACATGTTTCTCTTCGAGCCTCCTAAAACGGCATATGATAAGAAAGGCTTCTATTTCCGGATTCGACCTGTCTGGTATGTTGTTTTCGCAAGCAAACATGGATTGAACATGGCGACAGCTTCCCCGAGGACATATGAATCATGACGAAACTGTCTCTATGGGGTGAGAGCACTATCTTGTCACCTGGGTATGAAATATGGGGATAAGAGGGGTGGTAGACAATTCCTCGATGACGGAGTTTCGGTAGGGGCCAACCCTCGGAGCTGATTGGAATACAATTAGGGGCTCTGTCGTCTGCCAGTATATAACAGGGAATTGGGTGGTGAGGATAAATTGAGTTTAGGCAAAGGACAAGTAATTTCTGGGTGTCCAATTCCAATGGCGTAAGATGTGTAGGGTCCAAGTTCCAATCGTTCTTGTCCAATACGTTTTGGGCTCCAAACATCTTTTGTAGAAATCCTCTTTCTGGACCCGGGTCCATCAACCGGTTCAAATGGAAAAACAAACCGTCCATAGAATCTGCAATTTGGTTATCCCTGATAATTGCTTTAAGGTTGGAACCCATGACAAATGACTGCATAAACATTTTCTTGAGTTCACCTGGAACACCATCTGAGTATAGTTCATTCATATTAATTTGAAGACTTACCAAACCTGGAGTTGGTTGGTATGTTCTGTATGATGCCATTATAATGCTCAAAAGGATTTGTGCGCAAGGCATGAGTAGGTCCTCAGAGGTCAAGCATGTCAGGGGCCTGGGCTGTCAAATGCTGGGTACCAACAAGAGAAGCAGTTGGATATAGATCAAGGATTCCCTGCAGATGCGCAAACCATTCCCTCTGGAATACCTCCGTAGAGCTCTTGGAGACCACGTAGCAGTAGTTTATCTTCAAAGCAGCGGCAAGATGCATGTAATTTTTCAACATGAGCCGGAACCTACCGCCACCAGGCCCCCAAACACAAGGTAGCATGACAGGCAGATTTACCAAACCAAAAGTGCACCATTCATCCGCTTTCATTTTTCCGTGTGTTGTAGAGCCAAAATTTTCTGGTGACGGCACCATCCAACTAGGGAGTACTAAGGCATCCCAATCATGATCTAACTCGGCTAGCAACTCCTTTCCCAAAACAGCCTTTCCAGTTCCGACGCCAAGCATGTTTACAGGTGGAGGTGGTAATAAGGAAGCAGTTGAAATTCCTGTCGTTTCCGACTTCTATGGGTTCAAAGCAATAAATTAGTAGAGCTACTTTTACATAGGGAAGAAAACATTCCCATGTGATAAGCTTTAGAGCCAGTTCCGATTTTGTATCGTTAATGACAACAACAAGGGCTCTGTCTCAGCATAGCTTAGCTAACACATTCCAATGAAATTGTTTTAGGCTGTGTTTGTAAACCTCTTGATTCTGTAGCAATTTTTCAGCTTTAGCGACCTCCTTTGAATCAGGTGGAGAGGTTTTTGTAACTCGTATTGGCTTTGCGACGCTAGACACTCAGATGTTTCCGAGCGTGATTCCAAGGAGGCAGAGGGGGAGCTACGAGCTAAAGAATCAGTTCCAGACTTCAGGCCTTGATGAATCTTGATAAAGTGGGGAAGACTGTCTGGGTTTTCACCCTAGGTTTGGTCGTGGTTAGTGCCGACGTGCTACGAATACGCCGCACTTACAAAATATTTGAGCAACGAATGTGCAAGGTGTTTCTTGCCATGAGGACGTCGAATACATAATTCTTCACAGAGAAAATAAAGCACATCCTCCTTTAAGTTGATCAGAGGTTGTGATTTCCCCACTTCAATAAGCTGTAAACACTCGAGAATTTCAATAGATGAGGGGGCGATCGTACGCTGGGCTGGAAGACCATCTCCTGTGGACGCTTTGAGATCAATTCCCCAAGTATACCTAATAACTTGCATGAAATTTCGTACCGGCATGCGTGGAGTCGATCATTGTGAACCAGGCAGGGTCGAAGTACTCCAACTGAAGAAAAGGTGAGTATCTTACCCCATGCTGGGTGAAAAGATGTTCTTGTGTCTTCACATCGGGGGCTTTGAGCCATGCTTTGGCGTATGCACGCTGTTCGGCACAAGTCGGCCTCGGGGGCCAAGTAAGAGGGTCAAGATTGTCAATATTCTCCAAAAGAAGGCTGCAAAGTGTGCAAAAGTGCGACGCTGTAGAAGATCCAAAGCCTATCAGTTGCCGCGCAGCCACTAAATCAGCTACCAGGCCAAGAAGCACACTTCGGTTCAATCATCCCATCGGAAATCTGGGCGTGGAGGAGAACCATATGCCTGGATTCCAGAAGAGCTTTAGATCATTGATTAAAGGCTGTAACATGTGATTGAGTTCAGTCAGGGAAGGCTTATTGGGCCCTGGAACAATGCCGACTAGGAAGATGTTCTCAAGCTGTGTCCGCAAGTACTCCGGCAAATTCATGCAAATCAGGTAGATAGCCCCCACACTGACTTTTTTCCCTGCTTGTTTGTTTTTGTACGGATTGAAATTGTCATAGGAAAGGGTGAAAAGATAACAAGACTCCCCCCCTTGATATGAGAAGAAAAACTCTCCATTTCGGCGGGTATCACGAAACTCCCTTACACCTGGTGAATCCCAGATGTCACGTAATACAACTGGTTGAGGGAGATGCTGTGACTCCAGGGCTTTGTCCATAAGTTCCTCCATTCCCAGACATGCTATAAGCCGTGCTAACCAGTGCTGCATCTCCTGATAGAGGAATATGCGAATAGGAAATACATCTTGCTTGCCTAAGATGGATCGACTGGTGTAAAGGCGCGCACTGCACGGTGGACTTTCTTCCATCTCTCAAACGTCACAGGTTCTAGAACCCTCCGGTGTTGGGTCAGTCTCCTCCACTAGTGCGTAACACCCTGGGCAGCATATATAGCTTATAGTTTTCGGTTCCAGATTGAAATGTGAGAGAATGGTCCTAGGGTCAATAGGGATGGAATCAACAAAGTGTTCTCTTTGCTGTGGGGTACCACCTCCGATGCCAATCGCCAAAGAAATAATGTTTCGGAGTAACAGGAGTGTGACTTTACAATGGTCGGCGGAAACATGGAAAATCAGTCGTAAGATAGCCACAAGCAGAAGACACCATCCTGTAAGAGGATGCGATGCACATAGATTCTCATGTGCAGCGAGATATGGTTCTAAGTAGTATTAGCTTAATAAATAACTATCAAGCATTTCACTTACCCATTTCAATGTGAGGAAAGCCATCCAATTTTGCGACAGAATCTCCAATTCCTTCAGAAACCTTGGCCTGTCTCTCCCATTCACTTTGTCGGAGTTTCTCTAATCGCTCCCATGCCTCTGAAATCTTCTTGATACAGTCTTGTTTCGTATATGCCAAAGAGAGTTTCAATGCTGGAAACTGTCCAGTGAGTCATGCGAAGCCAGTCTTGCAGATCCAAAAAAGAACGATTAGCGGGTGAAGTCTCCAGGAGGGCATGAGTACCATAGTTTGGGGAAGATGCATCGATCGAGGGATAGTGATAAGACACAGTTGTATGAGGCACAACCTTGAAAACAAGCAAATGCGATGGTGCAAACGGGAAGCCTTCCACCCGCAGGAAAATACCCCTCCTTAAGTAACACAATTCCGATCGTCGATCCTTGACAGCCTTGAGAGGTGCTGAAACCTCCTGTTGATCATCTTCAGAGACTTGTATAGTACCGCAGACGGTTTGGTTGTCCTCAGGTTGGTGTGGGGGAGAGGGAGGGGGTTCGTCCTTTGTGGACAATGTTCGTAAGAAGATGTTATTTGCCACAGCATCTGCTAGTGGCCTAGGTTCCGATGGAAGTCCCAATTTTCCTTGATGAATGGTATAAACTGTGTGACTGACACGTAGGCCCGGAGTGACTTGGCCTGTGTGAGGGTTTATATCTGTGAGTGTGCGGCAATCTGGGCAAGTGCAAAACTGCATAGTAACTTGTAAGTCAAAGAAAGTTAACAAGTACGTGGTTGGAGTATACGTACGTTTATGACAGCATTCACAAAGGAACATCTTACATAATTTGCTTATTTAATAGTCTTTACAGTACGATGCACCCTACTAACAAATGTACCGGTATCTGTACAAGTCCAAATTTTCAAGACCGATGGTAGCTAACTGGTCCCCTCATCATACTTTCCTACCCTGCCAGTCTCGATGGCAATTGGACATCTGGCACGGAAAATCCAGTATGTCGTACCCATCCAAAAAGCAATTTCCGACAAGCTCATCCTGAGAACCTGCGCATACTCCTAGAGGAAATGACGATGACAATGACCACCACCACGACACCTGAAAAGCAAGACCTCACGCGTGTCGTCCAACACATCACACACCTCGACACACGCCGTGAGATCGCCCTAGCCGAATGGACAAGTACAATACCGCAACCACATGCCACCCTGCTTCATTTACCACTAACGCACCACCGCAACGGCAGCAGCTGAATCAGACTCAGGGACCGATACAGTACGTGCATTAACATCTGTCCTGTACACTTGAGCACTCAGAGATCTCGAGGTGACAAAGCAGATTGCTGGCAAACACAGCGGAACACAGGGCACGCAAGGATCTTCTCCCTGCCAAGGCCAGAGTGGCACAGGCTCAGGCTCAGTACGTCCCCGGACCCACAATTGCCTTAGCTGAACTGCAGGCAGGTCAATATAGATCGACCCTTTTACATAGTAAATATTATATTTGTCTCTGATGCATCCATTCCTACTGAGGTATACGAGTCCCTACCCAGTCTTCTGGCTCTCTTTCATCGAGCCTGAGCACGAAGAAGCCCAGTAGCCCAGCCAAGATCAAAATGAGCAAGCTATGCCCAAGCGTGCCCTCCCATGATCTATGCCGCCGATGGTCCGAACTAAGGGTAATGACAGGGAATGGTTGAATTCTTGAAATGCAGTTTTGGATTTCTATAAACAGATGATTGTCTGAATGCGGGCGAATCACTCATTATCTATGCAGATTCAATGACATAGGAATACTCACCTTTGAGCAGTTTGACTTCCACTTGTTGCTGGAGTCTCAAAAGTTGGGCTTGCATTTCCATGATCCGACACTCAAAACACACATGTTCTGAACATGCCGCAGGGTAATTATCCATGCAGATGGGATGTCACAAGTACTCACTTTTCAGTCGTTGGACTTCCGCTTTTAAGTTGTTTTTCTCCTGTAATAGTTCCAAGAAATTGGACTTGAGTTCACGGTTTATCATGGCAAGCTTTTCGTTGCCTTCCATGACTTCTAGGTAAAGTGTCCCATTCTGTTTTGTAGAGGTTTCCAAGGCAACCGCATCATCAGGCAGGCAGTCGGTACTAGCCGATAATCGATCCTGAAGAAGTGAATGATTGACATGAAATTGTTCCATCAAAGTTGAAAAATGGGCTAGGGTCTTGGAACGAAATACAACCATAGTTTCTGCAACCTCATGCGTGAGGCCATCTAGACTTTCGAGGTTCTTCTGGCAGTTTATATACTGTTTCTAAACACATAGCTGGGTATTAGCTTGCGCATGTTGAAAAACACTCCTCTCGCACCCTTGAGATTCTCTACAATAATTTTCACGGATTCGATTTCTTGCTTCGTCAGTAGATGCCCTGAGTCTACCAACATCTGCATGAATAGCATGTAAGTAACCAAGGAGAAACATCATCTCAAACTTACTGCATGCTGGTAGGAATGCTCCTGCAATGCAACACCCTCTGAAGACATTTCTGGAGTATTCAGAGGGGTAGCTATAAATATTCGCTCCAAACCGGAGGGGACATAGTAACACGTACGTCTTATAGTCAACCAGCAGCCTGACAGAACTTTGAGGATGCGAAAGACAGAGGCAGCAAGAAGCACCAGAGATAATAAGGCCCCATTCAATGCGCTAAGGCATCATTGCACGTGCTCGTATGCAACAAAGGTAGTGTGGCTAAAGTTCGAACTTGAGCAGCGACCACCTGCAGTACAAAGCGTCTGAACTTTATCGTACTGACTGCCAGTGACTGATAATCATAATGGCTATCCAACCGTTGGTGATCGTGAAGCAGGCCACACAAATAGCCTTCTGGGTGATTGCCCAATTGATTGCCTTTGTCATTGTGATGCTGGCCATAATGCTCAAACGAACCTATTGGCAACTATTTTGGGTGGTCATTGTCATTCCCGTCATTCATATTATGCTTTATTACAGGTTACCATCTATGACAAAGATGACAAGTGAAGATATATTTGATCATGGAAAGTCCCACTGGCAGTCTCCAGAACCACCTCTTCGTTCAGGTGTCGTTGATGATCTATGCTACCAGATGCCAAAGCCCCAGTGTGATTATTATGCCAATGACAGGTTGGGAAACCTGACTACACAATATCTTCTGCTGGTGGTCAAATCATACATCATCTTACCACCCCACGGTATATCTATCGGCGGCCCACCTCAGCCATCAGATTGCTCTGGGGCCGGTTGACTGGCCGTGGCTTTTCACTAGGACGTGAACTGATTACTGTTCTCGAGCCTGATACAAGCCTCAGGAATTGTTGGTTGTTTGAAGGGAGTCATGGGCAAATAGCAATATTACTCTCTCTCGACGTTCAGATATCGGAATTTACAGTTGATCACATTGAAAAAACAATTGCATTCGACCGGTGCAGTGCCCCCAAGGAAATAGAGCTGTGGGGTCAAATCAGAGGGAAGGATAATATCGCCAAGTTTCAGTCTTATGAAGGAGTATTGTTATTTGGTGAATTCGATCACACCATTCACCGCGTCGTCCTATCTCCCAGACTCCGTCTCAGCCACTGGGTTTTTATCTTCATCTAGCCTTGGTCTTCTACGATGTCCATTCAGGGAGAAGTGTACAATCATTTCAAGTATCCCCCAAGGTGAAGGAAATTGGAGCCAAATTCTCCGTGGTTATTTTTGTGATCAAAAGTAACTGGGGGCATGGAGAGTACACATGTGTGTATCGGTGCAGAGTGCACGGCGACGGGTGGACTTGAACTGGAGTAACCTTACTGACTGACCATCCCACATATTGAACATTATCCTTCCCATCGATGTTAGCAATATCTCAGCCATGAAACCACTGAGGTCCACGTGGACGCAATTGGATCCTAATGCATTTCATTAAGACATCGAAAAGGCAAGTGAACAAAAAGAAAGCGTACTGTAAGATATCATCTGAATGAGACAGCGTACTCGGTAGGTTTAACCTTCAAATGTTTCTTTGCAAAGGGGTCCAATGACTTGAGCCAGGGCTCGTGATAGAGATATTTAGGTAGACCAGGGACAGGCGCACGAGTCGAGGTGACATCCCAGTCCTGTCGCCTGTGCATAGTGGCCCCTGCACTTTTCATGAGCTATGCCATTGAGGTGATCGAACTTATGAACGGAATCCATGGCTCGGAGCCATGGAGTCACCAAGGGAGAACGCCAGGTGTGCTTATGGATCTTGTAAACAATCTCTCCGTCCTCTTTGTCCGAACAGTCTGTGCTCATCCCATCTACCCCCAGGTCCAAAAGAACGGGTACATAGTCGGGGTGACATTGACATGCTCCCAGGCGGGAATAGTAAACCTGGAGAATAGAACAAAAAGATGATCGATTATGAGAGCAACCTGATATGAAGTGCCCACAACGTTACTCAAGTTTATGAGCATGACTTCATTGACTCTTTTGACTTTGTGCATTCAACTTTCGCGACACGTGGGAAAATCTAAGGTAATAATAGGTCATCTCAAAATTATGTAAGGTCTCCCTGCTCCTTTGTTTTTGGTTCATACTAGGACCCCCAATAATGCTTAGGTAGGGGGAGCCACGTCCAGGCCAAAATTTGGGATTTTGTCACCCAATCCTTGATCTGGTCCGGGCAGATTTGGGTCAAAATGGACCTCAGGTCTGAGGTAAAAGTCCGGGTCTTTTCGGCTGAAATCTGACAGGCCTATGGACATGTCCGGGCATTGGTCCTAGTGATGGACACTTATGGTCTCCTTTACAGTCATGACCACCATACTTCCTGCGTGGATCTCAAGCTAGCCAGACCGACTCGATAGAACTCCTGCTGTGTTCCCTTGGATGCTTCCAGACGTTGAAGGGAAACTTAGCATCTGTTCACAAAGCCATGAAGATGCTTCTCTCTACATGTAAGAATGTAATGGGGAGGGGGAGTGTTCTTTCTAAGAGGGTAAATGGTACAGAAGGGCTAATATACAATGTTTAAAGAGATAAATACAGCTGTTTAAATGCATCTAGAGGCTGACCTGGGCAAAATCCAGGGTCTGGGAGCCTTAGGGACCACATCTGGGAAAAAATGAGCTTTGTGAGGCCTGGGGGAGTGATCTGGGCAAAAACTGAGGTCTGGAAGGCCTCAGGCCACAGCCCGGGCAAAAATTGCGCAAAGTCTCGAGGGCTGAGCCAGTCTGGGCAAAAAGGCTCCAAAAGTGGATTTTTGTGTCCAGGCAAAATGGTTGGAAATCCAGATGTTTGGGATCTGGCCTATACAGGGATTATCAGGGGTCCTTTCATACTTAACTCTGCAGGTTGCAATGACACCTCCTTTCCTCCAGAATCCTTGGAATCACCTTGTACTTTGGTAATCTAGTCAACCTTGCCAGCTGAACATTCACTGATTATAAGATTTTGACAGTCATTCCGAAAAGCCTGAACTCCTATTGTCCATATTGTGATCAGTGCCATGGTTGTGATATGGCTGTCAAAATCTGTGCTGGCTGCAAAGGCACATCTTACTGTGTATGAGCCAAAACATTGTTTTGCTGTGTGAGATTGATTTACGACTATTATAGAGTAAATCTCGTCAAGAGTTGCACTGGCCTTTGCATAAGGACATTTGCAGAAGTATCAGGCAACAACAGCATCTTATCCGCTCTGCAGCTCCTGAGAGCTACACACTCGTATGTGAAGCAACACAGTGGTCATCTCATCTTGCTACCATTTCAGCAAGAGCTGCGGTCTCCGCTTTAGAGCTTATGCACTCTTTGTCCATGTTGGACAAGTATGCAATCCAGGTGTCACTTCAAAAAGACAAAATGAATTCCATGACCTTAAATGGTCTCTCCAAACTCTCTTTGGATGCTTTTCCCAGTGATCTTGTGTGGGAGCATCAGGCTTGGGCACCAGTACCTAAAGGGAACATCTTTTTTATAGTCGACCTCAGTGGAGTGAGTGTCATTCATATGATTCAACTGCCAATCGACAACCCAAAATCATTGCCTTATTGTCATGCTTGGGAAAGTGAGTTTAGGGAGGACTTTGCTCAGATAATAGAGAAGATGAAACACATGAGTCGACTTGCAACTTTTATTTCATAAAATATTTCACTTATAATATTCAAATCCTGATATTTATATCACCAACATATCTGTAATGATGATGAGCAAATGCTCTTACTCTTAAATAAATAAAAATATGCCTGCCACCATCTCATGAGCGACTGTGAGTATCACGTCAACAACAGAATGAGCTTATGTGCCATATGGTAGAATTGAATGAACTCAAGTTATGAAACCCATCCAATGAGGGGAGAATACATGTTGCGGTTGTAACATCATAACTGCGGTTCACATGAAGAGGTATGGATAGACAAAGGATGTGAAAGTTTTGAAAGCAATGAAACAGTACATTTATACTCACACAATGAGATATGGTCCTGGTCGGACCTATTATATGGCGCATCAGCTTCTACCCACCAGAAGACCTTGCACCAAGGAGAGCCCATGTCCTACCCCTCGAGAATCCCCATATCCTTCCACTTCTCCCATAAGTCACCAATGCCAACAGGCAAATTCGCCATGCCCTTGACGTCTTTGATCTCAAGCAGCTCATACTCTCAGCCAAACATGAGAAAGTGCGCAAAGAGCAAGTTGAAGTGTGGTTCGCTGCATAGGTGCAGGATATCACGGTAGTGAGCATGGTAGATGTGGGTGAAGACATGGAGCAAAATTTGACACCACCTTATGTGATGGAAATAGCTGTGAGTCCTCACCTGGGACATGGATGCCACCATCAGACCACATGATGAAAATGGATTTCACATGGATTCCACGTGTGCATCTCCCCCTGGGGTTAATGCCTCACCTGGTACATGGAGTCCACCATCAGACCATGAGATGAAGATAGATTTCACGTGCATTCCATGTGGGGCTCTGCCCCAGTAATACATTCATCACCTGGTACATGGATTTCACATGCATTCAAGGTATGGTTCTGCCCCAGTAGTACATGCCTCACCTGGATGACAAAGATAGATGTCATGTGCATTCCACATATGTCTCTGCCTGAGTGCTACAATCCTCACCAGGTACATGGATTCCACCCTCAGACCTCATGAAGAAGAAAAATTCCACATGCATTACATGTGTGTCTCTCCACCAGCAGTACATTCCTCACCCGTTACATGGATTCCACTGTCATGGGATGGGATGAAGAGAAATTCCACATGAATTGCACGTGCTGCCACATGTGTCTACATGATGGAGACAAATTCCACCTGGATTTCACATGTGTTCCTGCCTAAGCAGTGCATTCCTGACTGGGAACGAGGATTCCACACACAGATGATGCAACAAGACAAAGTCCACCTAGATTTCACATGAGTCCCTGCCCTAGCAGTGCATCTGTCACCAGGAATGAGGATTCCACCCTCAGATGATGTAACAGAGGCAAATTTCACCTGGATTCCACGTGTATCTCTGCCCCAGGAGTCCATTCGTCACCAGGAAGAAGGAGTCCATCCCCAGACTATGTGACCAAGGGAGATTCCACCTGGATTCTGCATGTGTCTCTGCTCCAGCAGTCCATTCCTTATAGGAAGTGAGGATTCCACTCTTGTGCGATATCATGGAGACAAATTGGATCCACATGGGTCTGGGGCCCAGTAGGCCATTCCTCACTGGGAACGAGAATTCCACTCTCAGACTGTGTGATGGAGACAAATTCCACCTGGATTCCACATGTGTCCCTGCCCCAGCAGTGCATGCCTGCTCATCAACAAGAATTCCACCCTCAGACTACGTGACAGGAACAAATTCCCACTGGATTCCACATGTGTCCCTACCCCAGCAGTACATTTCGCCCTGGGAATGAACATTCCACCCACAGAGTGCGTGATGGGACCAAATTCCACCTGGATTTCACATTGATCTCTGCTCCCGGAGCGCATTCCTCCCTCAGAACAAGGATTCCACCCTCAGACCACATGACGGGAACAAATGCGATGTGGATGTCACATGTGTCTTTGCCCCAGCAGTGCATTCCTCCCCAGGAATGAACATTCCACCTACAGAGTATGTGATGGGGACAAATTCCACTTGGATTTCATGTGTATCTTTGCTCCCAGGGTGCATTCCTCCCACAGAACTGAGATTCCACCCTCAGACTACTTCACGGGAAGAATTTCCATGGGGATTTCCCGCATGTCTTTGCCCCATCAGTGGATTCTTCCCTCAGAACGAGGATTCCACCCACAGAGGACATGACAGGAACAAATTCCCCCTGGATTCCACATGTGTCCCCTATGCCAGCGGTGCATTCCTCCCTGGGAATACAGGTTGCACCAACAAAGTACATGACAGGACCAAATTCCACCGGGATTTCACATGTGTCCCTGCCCCAGCAGTGCATTCCTCCCCGGGAATAAACATTCCACCCTGAGACAATGTGGTGAGAACACATTCCACCTGCATTTCATGTGTGTCCCTGCCCTAGGAGGACATTCCTCCCCAGAAATGAATGTTCCACCTGGATTTCACATGTGTCCCTGCCCCAGCAGTGCATTCCTCCCCAGGAATAAACATTCCATCCTTAGACGACGTGATGGGAACAAATCCAACCTGGATTGCACATGTGTCCCTGCCCCAGGATGACATTCCTCCCCAGGAATGGACATTCCACCCTCAGACGACGTGACAGGGACACATTCCACCTGGATTTCACGTGTGTCCCTGCCCTAGCAGTGCATTCCCCCCTGCAAATGAACATTCCACCCCCAGACTACGTGATGGGAACACATTCCACCTGGATTTCAAATGTGTCCGTGCCCCAGGAGGACATTGCTTCCCAGGAATGAACAGTCCATCCTCAGACTATGTGATGGGAAAAAATCCCCCCTGGATTTCACATGTGTCCCTGCCCCAGGCGGACATTCCTCCCCAGGAATGAACAATCCACCCTCAGACTACATGATGGGAACACATTCCACCTGGATGTCACAGGTGTCCCTGCACCAGCAGTGCATTCCTCCCTGGGAATGAACATTCCACCCACAGACTAGGTGATGGGAACAAATTCCACTTGAATTTCACGTGTCTCCCTGCCCCAGGCAGACATTCCTCCCCAGGAATGAACATTGCACCCTCAGACTATGTGATGGCAAAGAATCCCACCTGCATTTCACGCGTGTCCCTGCCCTGGCAGTGCATTCCTCCCTGGGATTAAACATTCCACCCACAGACAATGTGATGGGAACACATTCCACCTGGATTTCATGTGTATCCCTGCCCCAGGAAAACATTCCTCCCCAGGAATGAACATTGCGCCCTCAGCCTGTGTGGCAGGAACACATTGCACCTGGATTTCATATGTGTCCCTGCCCTAGCAGTGCATTCCTTCCCAGGAATGAACATTCCACCCTCAGACTACACGACAGGAACAAGTTCCACCTGGATTTCATGTGTGTCCCTGGCCCCAGAGCACATTCCTGCCTAAGAATAAGGATTCCACCCTCAGACGACGTCACAGGAACACGTTCCACCTGGATTTCACATGTGTCCCTCCTGCCAGAGCACATTCTGCCCTCAGAATGAGGATTCCACCCTCAGACTACATGATGTGAACGAATTCCAGCTGGATTTCACATGTGTCCCTCCTCCCGGAGCGCACTCCTCCCTTGGAATGAGGATTCCACGCTCAGAGTACGTGACGGGAATGAATTCCACCTGGATTTCACGTGTGTCCCTCCTCCTGGAGTGCA
>MU134637.1:65156-76816 GCA_015039355.1 Ramaria rubella
GTACGTGACGGGAATGAATTCCACCTGGATTTCACGTGTGTCCCTCCTCCTGGAGTGCATTCCTCCCCAGGAATGAATATTCCACTGTCAGACTACATGACAGGAACAAAGTCCACCTGGATTTCATGTGTGTCCCTGCCCCAGGCAGACATCCTTCCCCAGAAATGAACATTCCATGCTCAGACTACGTGACCAGAACCCATGCCACCTGGATTTCACGTGTGTCCCTCCTCCCAGAGTCCATTCCTCCCCAGGAATGAACATTCCACCCTCAGCCGGCGTGACGGGAACAAATTCTAGCTGGATTTCACATGTGTCCCTCCTCCCAGAGTGCACTCCTCCCTTGGAATGAAGATTCCATGCTCATACTACGTGACAGGAACAGATTCCACCTGGGTTTCACATGTGTCCCTGCCCTGGAAGTGCATTCCTTCCCAGCAATGAATATTCCACTCAGACTATGTGAGAGGAACAAATTCCACCTGGGTTTCACATGTGTCCCTCCTCCCGGAGCACACTCCTCCCTTGGAATGAGGCTTCCATGCTCAGACTCCATGACGGGAACAAATCCCCCCTGGATTTCACGTTGTCGGTTTACTTTTGGAAATGGATCCAAAAGACAGTGGGTAGCGGTGTTGTCGTTGCACAGCTACTTACACTGGTGTTTGGCTCAGTGCGCTTCGCTATCAGCAGCAACAAAGGTAGAACAAAGACAAAGATGAAGACGTAGTAGTGATGAAGATGATGACGTAATACGCTGACGTAAGCGTAGACGAGATACAACAGCAAATGTCACGTGATTGACAAAGCTGGCCTTGACGTAGATGTAGTAGTAGTAGTAGTAGTAGACTTAGAAGACTTAGACTTAGACGAGTGAATCCAACTGAAAGAGGTGAATTGGGGTACACCAAGGCGAAACAGGCCTTATATACATGAGCAGAACAACAAACGATGTGAGTATGCCATACAACAATGTTGTCGACAGCAGACAGGAGAAATGACTAACGGTGAGAGCAGAAAACCAAGATAGGAAGGTTGTTTGTAATAGAATGGAGAAATGAGTCAGGTGGTTGAAGAAATGAAGGGAAATGTGGCAGTGAATTTGAAATAGAAGCCAGAAATAGAATAGAAGTGAGTCACAGACAATAGACCATGTGGAACAATTGGAAATAGAAGTACAGCCAAGAAGTGAGTGAGTCATGTGAAGAAAATGAGTCATAGCCATCCAATAGGATTCCGGTTGCTTGTCAAATATCTCCGAAGATGAGTAAGTGAGTCATGTGGCTTGATAATGACTCAGAAACATGTGAACCAATCACGACACTTGGATACGAATTTCCTCCAGAGAGGGAACAAAGACAAGTCCTGCTTGATGAAGTCCTTAGGCACATAATTGTAACAAATCTCTGTTCCTGGTCCGTGCTCTTTGATGTACCAGTTATTCCTGAGGACGATGCAATGCCAACCATTCACTGGTTCGAAGTTTGGGTCAAAACCGATGACGTAGAAGGGAGCATGGAAGGTTTGATTGAATACCCATATGCAATCGTGAATGTGATAAGGAGGATATGAGGGGAATATTCGGTATGGGCCTTCAGGAGATTCGACATATAGAGGATAGTACTGATGATGTATGACTTGTGGAGGAGGATTGGACAAATGAACATCAAGGGGAGAATGCCAACTAGGAAGTTTGACACGTGGTCCAATGTGTATGTCTGGCTTGGCAGTCATCTGAAACGAATCATGGGATGTGGTGGCGGCAATGCTGGATGGCATATTGGAAATAGAATTGATGAAAAATAGAATGAGTGTGGAGATGATGGTCTGGTGAAAGCTGATGATGATAGGCACATGTGCAGTGAGTGTCTTTTGTAGTGTAGTAGGTGCTGTTGAGTATCATGCTTGTCGTCCACCCATCTCTGAAAATTTGACTGTCCCCAGTCAACTATCATCATCAGAAGAATCATCTAAATCATCCAAAGGAAGCTTATCAGGAGCAAGGGGGATGCCATCTCTTGAGAAGTAGGGAAGTAGATGAAAGGCCACGATGCCTCTTTTTGAAACAGTTCCATTGAGTTCCTTTAATATGTAAGATCCACCTGTGGTTCTTCAAACAACTTCGAATGGTCCTAAATATCTTGGTTTCATCTTCCTGTCTAGTTCATTTTCGACTCTTGAATCCCTAACCAAAATTAGATCTCCTGGTTTGTATTCACTGCACCATAGATGTCGCCAATACTTCTTTTCAAATTCGGCTTTGTTTTTGAGTCGAGATTGATAGAGCGTGTCTGCTGCTTTGTCGATGTCATCTGAATGTTTAGAGAGTTGTCGAATACGGAGTGCAAGGAGTTCTTCAGTAGTGAGATTGGGCTTGAAACCGGAAACAAGATATGTCGCTTCAAGGAGGTCGAGGGGAAGGATGGGATCAACACCGTAGAGAAGATAGTAAGGAGAGAATCCTGTTGCTCTTCTAACTGTGACACAATCAGCAAAGAATGCATGAGGAACATGATCTGGCCATTTCGATATTTTGCCTTCGCAAGGTTTGATGAGTGCTTCTCGAATTGTAAAGTGTCCTCTTTCTACAACTCCGTTCGCTTGAGAATTATGAGGTGAAATGTGAATCTGAGGAATGCCATATCATTGAAGAAGTTCGTGAGTAGCACCTTTGAGTTCTGGACCATTGTCAGTAACAATTTCTCTGATTGCCCCATAATGGCAGATGAGCTCTTCAAAAATGAATTGAGAAACTGCACGAGCTGTAGCATTCTTGAGTTTTCGTCCTTCTGCAGCACCTGAAAGATTGTCACAAGCTGCTACAATATACCAATAACCTTGAGCTCTTGGCATAAGCATAATGTCGAGATAAATCTTGGAGAATAGAGTCACAGGGGTAGAAATAGTGATAGGAATGTGAACTTTGTACGTTGAACGAATTTGGCAAGGGTGGCATGAACGAACATATCGTTTGACATCAGTGAAGTAAGAAGGCCACCAAAAGCAAAGGGAAATAGTCTTAGCAGTAGAGTAGATTCCACGATGACCAAGTTTGTCATGAGCAAGTTCTAGAATATGATTGCGTCGAGGTCGTTCAAGTATAACCTGTAGTGGATGTCCTTTTGAGTGTCTCCAAAGCTTGTTATTTCTGACGAAGTATCTTCTGGCTTGATGGAGGAAGTGATGTCGTTGTGAAGGGGAGGAAAATGTAGGAAGTTTGAGAGTAGTAAGGAAATCTTGGATATGTCGAAGGTGATCTTCTGCTGGTTGAGTATCTTTGACTTGATGAAAAACTCGCCACCCATCTCTGTAATCAATACTGTCAAGGATGGCATAAGTGTCTCCTGAACGTTCCAATAAATAATTAGCTTCGGCTATCCATTCATAATCTTGTTCTTCTTCTTTTCGTCCTATGTCATAGTCGTTTTCTTCTTCTTCCTCTTCTTCTTCTTCATCTTCATCTTCAACATCTGAGTCATCTTCTGCAGGTCTTCAACGAGAGAGTCCATCTGGGCCTTTGTGTAGAGTAGCTGGAACATGTTTGAGATCAAATCGAAGAGAAGAATACCCTCTATCCAGCGATTGAGAGTTGCATTTGGCTGAAGATCTGGGCGATTGATCATTTGGCGAATGTACTTGGCATCAGTTTCAATGAGGAGATTCTTGATCCCAGCAAGATGAATTCTTGAATGACGAAGGGAGCGATAGAGACCATAGAGTTCTAACTTGGGCTGACTGTATCTTGATTCTCACTCATTGATAGGAAGTGAGCCATATCGTACTGGTCTTCTTTGATTGTCTTTGTTGAGCTGGAAGATGATGAAGCCGATAGCAATGATGGAAGTGTCAACTGCAAGAATGACAAGTCGTCCTGATTTATAGTCGATGGTGATGAGGGCAGGAGAATGTGCAACAGCTTGCTTAAGAGCATCCATAGCTTCTTGTTGACGTTCATTCCATTCGAAAGGAACAATCTTGCGAGTGAGTTCAGTGAGTGGTCTTGCAAGTGCCGAATAATTCTTGATCCAAATACGTGATGTACCACAAAGTCCTAAAAATCCACAAACTTCGGTTGTATTCCTTGGAGTAGGCCACTTGAGAATTTTGGAGATAGTAGAGTGATCTGGAAGTCATCCTTCATATGTGACTCTTTGACCAACAAGTAAAACATCAGGTCGAGCAACTTGAGACTTCTTTGGGGAGATAGTAGCACCACATTCTGCAATTCGATGTAGGATTCGATTGACAACGACGGCATGTTCCCAAACAAAACGACGAATGCCTGAGTTTTCTGGAATAGTCTCGTAAGATCCATCTGGCTGTTCATATCGAGTAGGAGGGCCTTTGATTCCAAGATCATCGATCATAACACCAACATTATCAGGGATTTCGTCTTGTAGAACGAAGACAGTGCAGTTCTGAAATTCGGCAGAGGAATTGGTATAGCCTTGAGGTAGACTTCGATATCGCATAAGTCCTAGAGGAGTTTGGAATGAAGTGAGATCACGGCTCTTGGGGTGAATACGTCTGGCATCATAGCCTGAAAAGAGCTCGAAAACAGAATAGATGGAGTGTCCAGCGAAGGGAGCAACAAATGAGTTGATGACTGGGGGGAGTCATGCATCTTTGATAGTAATGCCATTAAGTGTTTGAAGGTCGATGATGTGCCATAAACCACCATCTTTCTTTTGAGTGTAAAACATGGCAGATCTGTATGAGGCTTGACTAGGCTCATAAACTCCGGATTCAATTTTGCCTTTTGTGAGCTTGATGACTTGTTCGAGGTAGGCTGGAGGAATAGGGATTTGGGGATTAGCCAGGGGATGTGGTCAATAACAGGCATGATGTAGTCAGAGAAGTAATCCGAGCGAAGTGTTCCTCTTTCCGAATCGCCATATGCTAAGACTCTCTGGTTGTTTGTGAATACCATCGTCATAAGCTTTTCTTCTTCAGGCCATAAGAAACCATCAGGATTGATATTGAGGATCTTGAGGCATTCATGAGTGAGTTTTGAAGTGGGAATGAAGTTGGGAGGATTGGGTGATAGTACAGGAAGGTTGAGAAGGGGATCATTGGGAAATTTTCAAGTTACACAAGCATCTTCAGGAAAAACAGCTGGAACCAGGTGAATTCTTCGATGTACAGGTTTGTATTTTCTGTCGGCGAAAGTAGAACTTGTTTTTGGATTTTCTTGATTTTCTTGAGGAGAGGAGATTTTCTGAATCATGAGACTTGAACCAGCATAGATAGGACTTGAAGAGAAAGACGAGGAGGGAGAATTTGAGATAGGAGAAGGGGTATATGGTAGTTTAAAGTCATCTCGGACTGAAAGAGGTATTATTCTTGATCCAAATGTAGATGTGGATGATGTCTGTGAGGATTTCCAAAAAAAGACCTGTCATCATAATTGTGTTCATCTGAATTGGGTTTAGCAGGAATAGCACAAAGTTCCCAAATCTTTCTGTCAGTATTGTCTCGATGACAGAGGTAAGTTCCTTCTTTTCTCTCTTCGATGCTGATACGATTTCGACGTTGCCAAGGTTGTCCTAGAAGAAGAGAGAATTCGACTCTGCCACTGACCCAAAGATCTGTTGTAGTGATGAGATTTCCTGTGCTGAGATTGACATTGTGAATACATCCTTCAAGGGGAGTAGTGTGCTGTCCGGCGTCACACATAAATGAAGTGGCTGAAAGATCCATAGGTATCTGAGTCTGGTTGGCAACTTCACGTGATACAATGTCGAGTTCTGAGCCAGAATCAATGCGAGTATTGACCGAATGTCCTGTATCAAAACTCATGCAAATGGAGATGAGTCTAGCTTCATGAGGACGATAGTGCATTGGTGGATTCATGCCCATATTGTGAACCATAGCAGTGTCGATGTCGATATTGCTGTCTTGAGTCTAAAGTGTAGGACGAGTGAGCCGCAGATAATCCAAAATCTTTCTTGACGTAAAAGGTGATGAACCTAATACTTCTCCAAGTTTGACAGTGATAGGTGAGTCCAAAATTTTGTCAATGAAGGTGTCGACATTGAGATTGCGCTGGAGTTGTGACTGAAGTTTCGTCGAAGGAGATGAAGGAGTAGTGACTGGAGCTGGTGTCTTGGAGGTCTTGGGAGCTGTCGAAGGTTTCATTGATGATTTCGATGGCTTAGCATCCCTGGGAGGTCCAAAACGAGAAGGAGTTGCAGGAGGTGTAGGCTGTGAGACATCTTCCATGATTTGATCATCGTCATCTGGATCAAAAGGGAGGGGAGGAATGTCGTAAGGAGTAACCTTAGGAATAATATTCTCTTTGTCTGCCGATACTGATGGAGTAGGAAACTGGGAGGCATCAGGAAGAGGGGATATAGTTGCCTGAGAGGGAACTGCCGGAGTAGATGACGTGTCTTGAGTTTTGGGAGCAAGCTTAGGGCAAGGAGGAGGATAAACTCCATCGAATCTTGTCTTCTTCCTATCGCTTTTTCTCTCATCACATGGTTGTGAGACAGGATTGGTATACTGTGCAGAGACCTTGCCACTGTCACTCTCTGAATAGTCTGAGTCAGCTGCATATATTTCTGGAGGAGCCATGATTAGATTGGTGGTTGCAGGACGATCTGAATTTTTCCTGAGTTGGAGAGCTAATTCTCGATTGATGGCAGATAAAATGGTTTCTGAGCCATTACGAAGGATGTCTGAACCATCTGGCCATGTGATACGACCTGAATCATTTCGAGCAATTGTGTTAGCAGCGATGATCGTGTCAGCTTGATGGCATCGTCGAGTTCCATGTCCTTTTTCTCTACAGAAATAGCATTCAAATGAGCTAGAATTAGCCTGTTGGGATTGACTCGAGGAGGATGTATTGGTGCAAGGGCGAGGTTCACTTGAGCGTTGGGAGGGCTTCGGAAGAATATTGACCATAATGGGCACCTTTGTGACAATTCAAAAATAAAGAGAGTAGTAGTTGGGGTCGCTGATGTTCATGTGAGCAAGCTTGTCGATGAGGTCTGCAACTTCATCAGTTTCATTCTGGGATGAGCCATTGGGTTTAGAAGTCGAAGATGATGGAGTAGAAGTCGAAGTAGGAAGGGGAGAAGCAGGAGAAGCTTTCTTGGACTTGGAGGTTGCCTTCTTCTTCTTTTTCTTCTTGTCGTCATCAGAATCACTGTCGTCATTGTCTGATGAATCACTTTCTTCTTCATCTGAGTCATCTGCTTCTGAAACAAGACCATCTGAGTCAGATTCATCATCATAGAATTTACCAAGGTCGAAGACGTGTTCTGCAGCTTTGACTACAATGTCGATTTTGAAGGGAACAGATCTGTCGAGTGCAGCATTTTCCTGGAGCATTCTGTCTTCAAGTTTCTCCTGAATAGATTTTGGAATACCACGCCAGAAGTATCTTTCATAGGCACTATCACTGATCTTGGAGCAATTGAGTAGCCAGCCTGCAATGTGAGTGAACTTCCTTTGATAGTGATGGAAGTCATAGAGATTTTGAAGGACCCTGTGACGATATTTAGTAGTAAAGCTCTCCAGATCTTTCTCTTTAAAGCGTTTTGATGTCCGGTCATGATCATATAGGACTCTAAGCTTGGCATCAAATGCAGTCCAGTTCTTCTGATGGAATTCTGTTAAGCCTTCGATGACTTGTCAAACTGATCGTTTGACATATAGAGGAAGTCGTTCAAAGCGGTCTTCATTTGTTAAACCATACACATTGGAAAGTTCTGCAAAAGTTTTGAGGAAGGTGGCAACTTCATCATATTGACCTGAAAATCTCTTGGGTGCATTCCGAGAGCGAGGGGGAGGGAAGTCAAATTTGGAGCAAATTGGTTGAGACATGACGATAGATGAGCTTTGTGAATGGGAGCTGACAGGTGTATTGAGCTCTGTTGGAGTTAAGAAGTCGTATCCAAGGGGATATAGGATGGGATGGTCAATGAGGGAGTCAATTAGCAGTGGATTGTTGACAGGAATTGAAGTCCAGAGGCGTGCTTAATTGGGATACCAGCTGGGATCGTCGATATGAAGTTTGGATGAGGATAACAGCCAAATATGACCTGGTGGAGGTGTATTGACTAGCCGACCGGGACGAGTGAAACGAGTCTTTGGACCAAAGAGGGTGTCAAGGATCGGGCCAAAGAAGGAAGGAGCTGAATCTGATGGAGGTGAGTGCTGAATGCCGGCAGATTGTACTTTGATTAGAGTACTGGACAGACAGCGACAAATGAAGATTGATTGACAGGCACTAGAAACGATCGCCGATGGATGACGGCAAAAGGATCTGGTACAAATCGGGCTAATGAGATCCTGGTAATTGGCACTTGATGAAGGGTGCTGTCAAATGTCGGCGGAGACCGGATGTGGTCGGAAGTAGTCGGAGGTCGTAGGAGTCGGATTGGGAATGAATGGGAATACAAACGGAGACCGGACGAGCGTCAAAAGATAAGCAAGCACTTAATGAAGCCCAAAATAGAAGGTATGAGTGCCAAGCGCCTTGGAGGTATGAATGAGGCAAGGCAAAGAGGTCCTAAGATGGCAATGGTGAGTCTGGATGTGGAATAGGATCTGCAGGAAGAGCTTTGATCCGGTGTGGGGTACCAATTGAGATGGCTGTCGACTGTATTGGCTGTCGCGAAGTATTGTTAACTTGCAATTCGACTTCCTGTTATGTACGAAATAGACAGGTGTCGTCGGAATAGCTAGGTATGACAGATATAAATGGCAATAACTGTCGGAGAGAGTGCCGGATAGATGAAACAGGAAGGGATAAGGCCTTATTGAGAAGATGATGGATGAGGAACGTGTGTGATGAACGATCAATGGCCTAGACCGAACTGAGTTCTGGAAGGACTTGATGGAAGGATGTGTGTCGAAATGGGAATAGGGATTGCTGAGATGATAGACGATGGACTGGGCCTCTCTGGGGCAGCCACAAATGTCGGTTTACTTTCGGAAATGAATCCAAAAGACAGTGGGTAGCGGTGTCGTCGTTGCACGGCTACTTACACTGGTGTTCGGCTCAGTGCGCTTTGCTATCAGCAGCAACAAAGGTAGAACAAGGACGAAGATGATGACGTAGCAGTGACGAAGATGATGACGTAATACGCTGACGTAAGCGTAGACGAGATACAACAGCAAATGTCACGTGATTGACAAAGCTGGCCTTGATGTAGACGTAGTAGTAGTAGACGTAGATAGACTTAGACTTAGACTTAGACGAGTGAATCCAACTGAAAGAGGTGAATTGGGGTACACTAAGGCGAAACAGGCCTTATATACATGAGCAGAACAACAAACGATGCGAGTATGCCATACAACGATGTCGTCGACAGCAGACAGGAGAAATGACTAACGGCGAGAGGCAGAAAACCAAAATAGGAAGGTGGTTTGTAAGGAAATGGAAAAATGAGTCAGGTGGTCGAAGAAATGAAGGGAAATATGGCAGCGAATTTGAAATAGAAGCCAGAAATAGAATAGAAGTGAGTCACAGACAATAGACCATGTGGAACAATTGGAAATAGAAGTACAGCCAAGAAGCGAGTGAGTCAGGTGATGAAAATGAGTCATAGCCGTCCAATAGGATTCCAGTTGCTTGTCAAATATCTCCGAAGATGAGTAAGTGAGTCATGTGACTTGATGACTCAGAAACATGTGAACCAATCACGACACTTGGATACGAATTTCCTCCAGAGAGGGAACAAAGACAAGTCCTGCTTGATGAAGTCCTTAGGCACATAATTGTAACAAATCTCTGTTCCTGGTCCGTGCTCTTTGATGTACCAGTTATTCCTGAGGACGATGCAATGCCAACCATTCACTGGTTCGAAGTTTGGGTCAAAACCGATGACGTAGAAGGGAGCATGGAAGGTTTGATTGAATACCCATATGCAATCGTGAATGTGATAAGGAGGATATGAGGGGAATATTCGGTATGGGCCTTCAGGAGATTCGACATATAGAGGATAGTACTGATGATGTATGACTTGTGGAGGAGGATTGGACAAATGAACATCAAGGGGAGAATGCCAACTAGGAAGTTTGACACGTGGTCCAATGTGTATGTCTGGCTTGGCAGTCATCTGAAACGAATCATGGGACGTGGTGGCGGCAATGCTGGATGGCATATTGGAAATAGAATCAATGAAAAATAGAATGAGTGTGGAGATGATGTGTCTGGAAGACTGGAGGTAGCACAGCAGATGATGGTCTGGCAAAAGCTGATGATGATTGGCGCGTGTGCAGTGAGCGTCTTTCGTAGTGTAGTAGGTGCTGTCGAGTATCATGCTTGTCAACGTGCGTCCCTGCCCTGGCAGACATTCCTTCCCAGGAATGAATATTCCACCCTCAAACTATGTGATGGGAACAAATTCCACCTGGATTTCACATGTGTCCCTGCCCCAGCAGTGCATTCCTCCCCAGCAATGAACAATCCACCCTTAGACTATGTGATGGGAACAAATTCCACCTGGATGTCACATGTGTCTTGAAGTAAAAAAGGCACCTAGAGTCGATTTGTGTCAGTATTGACAGACATGAGGACTCCCTGCCCACACGCCCCATGCATTGCTCCTGTGGAAATTTAAGAGGCAGTGACTGACTTTGCATCAGCGGCAGAAATACCCAGATGACTTTGCAAGGAATGTTTAAAAAATACATCCATAGCCATGGATTCTGAAACGGAAGGAAATGGAATGTTGTGCATAGTGGAATTTGAAGGGGGAGATCTGAGACAAAATCCAAATATAGACAAGGTAAAGCTGGTGTGATGCTTTGGATTCTGCTTCTCACTCCATATTTCATGTGCAGTCTATGTTTGTGAGCTGGATTCCTCCCGCTTGTTGCATGAAAGAGTCCATACCTGTAACCTGGATTCCAATGGATTGTAACATGGAAATGTTCTGTGTGCTGCAGATTCTGCTTCCCACTCTGCCCTGGCAGTGCATTCCTCACCAGGAACAAAGATGCCAGCCTCAGACCACCTGACGGAGACAAATTCCACCTGGATTCAACATGTGTCTCAGCCCCAGCAGTCCATTCTTCACCCGGAATAAGGATTCCACCCTCAGACTATGTGAGTGGGACAAACTCCACCTGGATGCTGTGTGTGGCTCTGCCCCAGGAGTCTATTATTCACTGAGAATGAGGAGTCCACCCTCAGACAACTTGATGAAGGGACATTCCATGTGTATCTGTGCCCCAGGAGGCCATTCCTCACCAAGAATGAGGATTCCACCCACAGACCTGGCAACAGAGACAAACACCACCTGGATTCCACGTGTGTCTCTGCCCCAGTGGTGCATTCCTCATTGGCACCCTGGGAGCAGAGATAGACGTGAGATTCAGGTGGAATTAATTCCTGTCATGTAGTCTGTGGGTGGAATGTTCATTCCCAGGGAGGAATGCACTGCTGGGGCAGGGACACAAGTGAGATCCAGGTGGAATTTGTTCCCATCATGTGGTCTCAGGGTGGAATCCTTGTTCTGAGGGAGGAATGTACTCCAGGAGCAGAGATACATGTGAAATCCAGTTGGAATGTGTTCCCATCGCGTGGTCTGAGGGTGGAGTGTTCATTTTCAGGGAGGAAACTGCTGGGGCAGGGACACACGTGAAATCCAGGTGGAATTTGTTCCCATCACATAGTCTGAGGGTGGAATCCTTGTTCTGAG
>MU134638.1:8204-46254 GCA_015039355.1 Ramaria rubella
TGCTGAGAAGGAAAACAGTCCACCATTGTCCAGGAGGATTACGCTGTCTGAGAGGATATCTGCGCCCTGGAGGGTTCTGGAGTAGGGGATGGTGCTGAGGAAGAAGATGATGATGATGAAGATGCTGGATCCACAATGGGTGGAGGCTGAGGCTGAGGTGGAGGTGATGGAGATGGTTGGACATGTACATCTGCTGGCTCTTCTCCCACCTGTTCAGGGCAAATCTCCCACCACATCAGGAGCATCTCCCACCGGATGGTATCCACCTCCATAGCCTGAGTCATTAGTTGGTTCAGAGGGCTTGGGCTGGAGAAGGGACTTGGATTTAGCAAGGCCAGGGAAATATCGTTCATCAAAGTCAGCTCTATTGCTAATGACAATCTTCTGAGTGACTGGATTGTAGAAATTTCCATCCCTTATACTCAGCAGGATATCCAATGAAGACACACTTCTCCATGTGGGGACTAAGTCCTTTCCTCTTGTCTTTTTGCACATGCACATAGGCAGTGCATCCAAACACACGTAGATGAGACACATCAGGTTTCTTCCCATACAACAAAGCAGTGTAGGGCAGTCCACCATCAAGTGCTGAGGTAGGAGATCTATTGCGCACATGAACCAGAGCAGGAATGACATAACCCCAGAATGAAGGAGGAAGTCCAGATTCTACCAACATTGAAGTGGAACTATCTTCCATTGTGCGATTAAACCGCTCAGAAACTCCATTCTGATGAGGTTCATTTCTGACAGTGTGCTGTCTGGCTATGCCACAAGCTGCCAAGAAAGAATTAAATTCTCCAGAGATGTATTCCCCACCCTTGTCATCCCGCAGAATTTTTATTTTATGTCCTGTCAAGTTTTCAAGTGCTGCTTTGAAAGTCTTGAATGCCTCAAAGGTGTCAGACTTCTTTCTAATCAGGCAGACAACTCTGAACCTAGTGGCATCATCAATGAATGTCAGCCAGTATCTGTAGCCCTCCCTAGTGGCCACTGGCATTGGTCCATGCAGATCAGTGTGTATAAGTTCCAAGGGCACTTTGGAGCGTGATGTGGCCACTTTATTCACCACTCTGTGCTGCTTGCCTGCGAGACATGGCTCACAGATAGGGTCAGGTGATGCATGGGACTTGAGAGTTAAGCCAGAAGTCAGATTGTCAGAGATTAGGTGCTTTACATCTCCAAGATTGAGATGAGCAAACCGACGATGCCAAAGGGTAATGTCCAAGGGACAAGTGCTAATGAGTTCAGCAAACTCATCTGCTGTGGGCTCTGTCACCCCATCAAGTGAAGCAATGTTATGCTGATTGACAGTAGCAGTGAAGAGAAAGACTGCCCTCACGACAAAACTGCATCTTGTCTCTAATAATTGAGACATGATAGCCTTTGTTTTTTGGTGAGGTACAGTACAGAGAGGAGGTTGTTTTTAAGACTAGGAACATGCAAGACATTGTGAAATTCAAAAAGACGATTGGGTATCTCTTTTAGCTTTTGATCTGAACCTCACAGACCCAATCCCATCAGAATAAATAATTTGATTGTTGGCCAACCTGATGGGAACTTTGTGGGCTGTGTAGGTGACAAACCAGTGATGATGAGAAGTCATGTGTGAAGAGGCACCTGTATCAGCAGTCCAATCAGTTCTAGCCTCATTTGCAGAGGTTTGAAGACTAGTCTCATCACTTGCATTTCCAGCAAACTCTACACTGTCTGCTATCTCCTCTGTTTGATTAGCCTGAGCAGGCCTCTTCTTCTTCTTCTCCTTTTTACGCTTTTGATCTGCCTGCACTTCTTCTCTGGCAGTCTTCTTGGCATCTCTAAACTTGTAACAAGTTTCAAGAAAATGACCAGGACGATCACAGAATGTGCAAGAACCAGAGACTTGTGCAGCATTGGCAGTCATAGCCATTGGACCATTTGCAGGACGAGGAGTACGACTCTGCTCTTCATTGACAAATGCCTGTTTGACTGTGGCATAGTCAAACTTGGGCAACAGCATGAGTGAGGAGACAAAGGCCCTATACTCTTCTGGAAGTGCTCTAACCAAAGCCATTGATGCCAATTCTCCATCAAGATCCTTGACAGTAAAGTCAGGTGGACGCAGTTCTTTCACTTGTTTGGATAGCCTCATCAACACGAGTTATGAGAGAACCAAGTGATTCATCTTCCTTCTTCCTGATGCTAAGCAAGACATCATAGGCATTGAATCTAGTAGCAGGACGTTGTTGGAGGTGAACTGATTTGAGAGTGTTCCACATCTCAATGGGATCATCGTCTATGGAACTGACATGAACCTGTTGGGATGACTCCAAGGACAGCCAGATGTCTCCCCCATGCTGCATCTCTACGCTTTTGCCAATCCTTCAATTTTTCATCATCTGAATTACTAGGTTTTGTCTCCTGACCACTGACAATACTCCACAAGTTTTTTGTTTTGAGAAAGGCACGCATATTGCCTGACCAGCTAGGATAATTCTTCTCCCCAAGGTGAGGAAACCTGGGACCCTTGGATTCTGCCATGGCACTTGAAAGAAAATAATAACTATACTAAGTATTTAAAAACACAGTAAAGCAGTTGTGTAGCTTCCCCACGCAGACCGTGACTAGGCGTTACAGCAGGGTAAGCAGAAAAGTGGCCCACTGAAGTGCACACTCCCAACAGTTCAGAACTGTAACCAGAGTAACTGGTTGAAAAAGCAAGTGTCAGGCAAGAACCACTTGATGGATCGATGAAATTCCAGGTGAGACAGAGAGGGGAGATGGTCCGGAATCAACTTAAAAGGATGGTTTGGCAACAGTGATGACCAGCGGAGGTGGGCAGGCAAAGGTATTGTGTGAGTGTGTGGAATGTCAAACACAGGCAGTAAGAGTGTGTCCGAAGAATTGATTGTTGCAGCGGAATGGCTGATCTGATTGATCCACGGAAGTAAGTGCCCAGATGGGGAGATGATGCCAAGGATGATGCAAAAATCTGTTGAACGATATTCCTGGTGGTTAACACACAGGGACTCTAGCAGCAAGGCAGTTGAACGCAATGATGAACAATGCAGGAAAGCGTTGGATGAATCAAGAATTTGGAGATTGTAGAGCAGGCTAACCGCATGGACCGATGGGGTCGTAAGCTCCAAAATCCTCTAAGAGTCAATGTCTGCGACACCGTTCCAAATAGCTTGTCACCCAAAGGAGATTTGACGATAGCAGCCCTACAGCAAGAGCAAGAGTCGAAATAAGTGGCAAGGAAAGGTGGATGCAGATGAGCTGAAGGGATAAAAGTAGTCACAGAGGGCTACAGTGAACTGAGGGTGGTCTGAGGCGTGGTAGGGGGATGGATGACACGCCTAAAAGGCCTGATACAAAGGAGATTTGGTCCAGGAACCTCTCTAGACAGAGCTGTGAGTGATTTTAAGGTCACAAAGCGAAAATTGACACTAGAAAGTGGCAGGAGAGGATGGATAAGGCAGATCAAAGCCCGGGGCCCATAACCTGTTGAAAGTGGACGCTTTAGGGCCTATTTAGACCAGGGGACACTGTCACAGCACTGGGAACAGTGGATGGATGCTCAGTTTATTGAGCAGGTAAAGAAAACAAGGTGTAACTACACATACCTGGGAACAGTGGATGGATGCTCAGTTAGAGAGTCATCCACCCAGTTCCCCTACGCTTTAGGGCGCTTAATAAGCGCCCAAAGCGGAGTCAAAATACATCCAAGAAAAGAAACAACAATATCTAAGCAACTACACAAGATAGAGTGATGGGACAACCACTAAATTCAACAATGGTCATCCTCATTGTTGTCAATGTTGTCATCGTCACCAGGGTCACCTTCCAGTTTGTCATTCAGAAAGTTGGATCCGGGGTTTGTGTTTCCGGTGACAGTATGGGATCTGGTAGAAGGCATAGTGAATGGATCAAGAGTTTCAGTTTGAATATACTTGTCATGATTCAACACTTAACGACACTGATCACGGTCGCCATCTTCTCCACATCTTACCGACACTAACGACACTAGTGATATTCATCGCCAAGGTTGGATCACCCAACCTAACAACCGATCATCAATACATGCAGCTCCAATATCAGTAGCTATTCACATCAACAACTACGAGAGCTATATGGATGCATTTGAGATAATACCTCCATTTAGCATGTAGTCCACATGGTCTCTATCTGATTTCAGTGAATACACCTATGTAAGAAGTTGCTCACACTTGACAGACTATGCCAATATTTATTGGTATCTGCACGTGGTGTGTATACAAGATTATCTCTCTTATGTAATTACTTGTGGACAACTGTATAGTTGTCCACTATCTACAGGCGCCCCTAATGGGTCGCTTATCTAATACCTCCTATAAACCACTCTGGTGGCTTATGTTCCTCTATTGGTAGCATATATGCTACTGTAAGAATATGCCTTCTTACATCCTCCCCACAGACCAAACCTCAGGAAGGTTTGGGAGACTTTATGCTGATGGAGGATCAGCATATATGGGTACAGGTGCAGTCGATGATGACTGCATGGCTACTTCGATGGTATTGTCATAGTATATGGAGTCGGCTGGGTTGACTTCCATTGTGGTGTCATCTGCTGTAGTGGTGGATGCAGGCTGAGGGGCAGATTGGGCAGAGGGTTCCATCGTCGGCACATCCGTGCGTGCCTCCATGCAGGGAGGCCCTCCACCATGTCTGTCGAGTGACGAATCATTGTTCGAAGTTGACGGTGGTCCCCAAAAGCCTGGGGGGCGAACGGGCATAGGTATGTGAAGGCCGGTATATGTCCGGCCTTTGTGAGCGTTGAGGACCCGTTGTGTGGTCTTGTTATAGCAGATTTTGCTCTGCTTCTGCACAAAATAGGGCTCAATGTTGATGAACACCCTAGCAGGATCCATGCCCGCATAAAGGCCTAGCCACTGGGCTAGCTCACCGAGAGATGTGCTCTCGTGAGGGCGTTTCCACTTGAATGCCTTCTCGACGCTGATGGACAACAGTGTCGCGAGGTCTTGCCACCAGTTCATACTGGCAAGCTCAGCCCATCTGCCACGGACCGTGAACAGGTCCGTCAACTTTTGGAGAAAGACAAGGCTGTCTTTCTTTGACTTAATCAACTTAAGCCACACCCAGACATCAACATCCTCGAGACAGAGGGTGTTGTCACTATTCCCACAGATAGTGGGGGATACTCCCTCTGGGGAATACTCGATGGTGTGCAACGCATCCCTGAGATTGGAGGTGTGTCAGGCACCATCTCAAACACGGGTGTTTGAGTAGCTAATCACTGTTTGTGGTCAGCACGTTTGATTACCGCACGCTGCACAGTGCTGCATGACATGGCAAATGTCATGTGCGCCAGCATGAGCTGTTCAACGAATCTTGGATCATTGAGTGAGCAGGTGTCAAACCACACTGCAGTTCGATGGCTTGTTTGCACCGCAATGGGGTGCGGTGCTTTGCCCAATGGGTGGGGTAAAAATCCCGTCTGCATAGCAGGCGGGTTGCCAATGGCCGGGGAAATTCGAGGATGCAGTGATGCTGGGTACAGCACCACCAGCGCTCTCTGATGAGATGCTGTCTTGCAACCAGCTTGAGTAGGTCCTACCAGTGATGCACCAGTAATAGGAGTAGATGGACTCACTGAGTCTGTCATCGAGTCTGGCAGTGATGTCAGATCGATTATTGTCAGTGCTGATGGCATCGACTTCTTGGTGGACAGTTTGTCTGCCATTTCATGATTTAGCTGCCTCTCCTTGTAGAGGGCAGTGCAAATCATGTTGAGCTCTGCTTGGAGCTCACGCATGTCCTCTTTATATGAGGCTACCGCATCCTTAATGAAAGGGCATGCCAGTTCAGCAAGTAATGGTGGCCAGGCCACTTTTAATGTGCATTCGAGGTCATGCATTCAAGGGTCGATAAGCTGCAGTTTTGTGGCTTGCAGCAAGTGCTGCATGTAAGCATTGCACTCTGGGCAGGAGTCGCAATGGACAATTGCAATGGTGTTCTTGACACCATGCACCATCCAGCTTTGCTCTTTTTGGAGCATTGTGAATTGCTCAGAGGCACTAAGGAGTGCCTCTGCTGAATGAGGTGTGTGGGACGCTTCAGCATCCATGGAGACTATTCACTGAACACTCACACTGGTGCAAGTGTGGAGGTGGTTGGTAACTCTTACCTTGAAGCAGCAATCAAATCGTTGCTTAAATGCAGAGCGAGCGCACCGGTTGCATCACGTGACCACTTTCATGTGATGTCATTGCATCACATGAATCATTGACATGAATCATGTTTGTGTCGAGTCCTTTTTATTAAGGACTCATTCGTCATCTCTTTCATGCCTTATGAGGCATGATTAGGAAGCTCTAGCAGCTTCCTCACTTTCCTTAGCTCTAGATAAGCATCTAGCACTTCTAACTCTCTGCATGCAGAGAGTGGCTCCCAGGTGACATCTCCCAATGTCCACCTTACTTGTAACTCCAGCTTGGACTTACTAGTCCAGTGATGAGCCAGGATCTCATCTACAAACCATTCTGGTTCGTCTTCTTTCCCATAGTCGTAATATAATTTATGTCATGACGAGGAAATTGTACATCATCATTGGGTATGTGCAGTCTAATTAGACTTGCATGAAATCTTGGTACTATCCTCCAAGCCGTGAGCTCGGAAGGTAACTCAAGTTTCATGGTAAAAATGGAATTGTCCACTTCTATGACTGGATACGGCCCAATATAATTGGGCACTAATTTCCTTGCCCATCCTTTAGGTAAGGACAGGTTCTTTGTAGACAGATATACTAGCTGTCCTACTTTGTACGTTGTTCCTTGATGGCGTCTGGTATTAGCAGTATCTGTCTGCTGCACTCGACTCATGATGATGGCATCGTGAGCATCCATCAGATTCCACAATGCTTGTTGTGCGAACTGCCGTACTCCTCTGAAGGTAGTATCCACTGATAGTACCTGCCTGATACAGGGCAAGTATCCACTGTTCAATTTGAACAGTGTGTATTCATGGTCGCACTGATTGAGCTGTTCAATGCAAATTCTACCATTGGGCATTTCTCGGCCCAATCCTTCTGATCACTCTGCACTACCATGCGGAGTATTTGTCCTACAGAACAATTCACTCGTTCTGTTGCTCCATCCGTCTGCGGGTGGAATGCTGTGGACATGAGCAGCTTCGTGCCCATAATGTGCTGCAATTCCCTCCAGAATATGGAGGTGAATTTGGAGTCACGATTTGATATTATCGACTCCAGTACTCCATGCAAGCATACTACCTCTTTAAGATATAACCACATGACTTGTCACACAGTCACTCTCATTGTAGTTGGCACTAGATGCACCATAGATGTGAGTCTGTCAATCACAACTAGTAAGTAGTCGTGACCCTTCGATTCTGGCAATGGGCCAACAAAATCCATTCTGATAGACTGCCAAGGTCTATCAGGTATCGGCAGGGTCTGCAATAACCCTGCTGGTCATCTATTGTACTTCTTTGCAGCCTGACAGGCTGCACAGGATCCACAGAACGACTCTATGTCAGCTGCCATTCCTGACCCCCAGTATGAGCGCCTGATGTACTTTTTGTTTTTGAATTGCCCAAAATGGCCAACTACTCTATGTGCATGATCAATGATTATCTCAACCATTCTCCTCCCCTTGGAAAACACTTCCCGGGGAAGACATACTACATCTTTATTGAACTGGTTCTTTGTCCAAACAAATCCATTTCTCACCCCAAATCGAGGGTGAGCCTCAGGATTTGCCAATACTTTCTTAAGTATTGGATCTGTTCCATAGCCATTGGCTACGGCTAGTTTTAGGTCAAACTCACATTCTACACGTGAATGTAGACTCTCTGAATCTGCACCCGATGTTGTAGCTAGTACATTGTCCTCCTCCTTACCTCCCATCTGTGTGGAAGGTTCTTTCGTTGCTTGTTTCATCTGCTGCACGTCTATGACACACTGCTCTGTTGCCTCTTGTAATCATTGTGACCATTGCACTGTGGCCATTCGTATTTCCATGAATCTATCTGTTGGGAGGAATTCTCCTTCCAGGTCTAGCCGTGCATCTGCGTCGACGTACTCTTCTGCTGGGTGAATTTTCCCCTGCTTGTCGTTCTTGTAATAGCATGACAGGCAGTCAGCTACCTTGTTCTCCACTCCCGGTACATATACCATGGTGTAGTTGAATCTGGAGAGAAACTCCCACCAGTGCACCTGTCTATTGGACAAATGCTGTTGTGTCTCGAAGTATTTGAGACCTTTGTTATCTGTCACCAGTGTGAACTGGCGACCTAGCAGCTTATCCTCCCACTTCATAAGTGCTTCAAGGATAGCAATAGTCTCGCGCTCATGTGTTTTGTAATGCTGTTGCGTGGGACTGAATTTCTTTGATAGAAATCCTGCTGGACGACAAGTCATCCAGTCTGGATCTTGTCTGTAAACTGCCCCAACTCCAGATTTGGAACCGTCAGTCACAACCCAAACGGGTTCTGAGCTAGCATGATTTATAGGCTTCAGAATGGGAGCCTTACATGCTAGCGCTTTGATGGATTCAAAGCACTTATCCATCAATGGCATCCATTGAAACATCCTATTGTTGCGTGCACTTCCTGATAAGGGAGTTGTATACGCTGTCAAATCTGGCATATATGGTGCCAGATACTGCACAAGTCCAAGAAATCGTTGGACTTTGTTAAATGTTCAAGGTCTTCTCCAACCTCAAACCTTCTCCATCTTATCCGCATCGGCATGTATGCCTTTGTCATCTATTATGTGACCAAGGCATTCCATACGAGGCAAATACAAATTGATCTTGGATCAATTTCCACTGAGGAACAAATGTGCCTCATGTAGAATATCAAACATCTGTTGAAGGTTTTTTTCATGCTCTTCTATAGAGCTCAAGTAGATAAATATATCGTCCAAGTATATGTGGACTGATCGACCAATTTGGTCACAAAAAATCAATGTCATGAGACGTTGAAATGTAGATGGTGCATTACATTCGCCAATCTGCATAACCCGACTTTTGAATGTACCAAATATGGTCACAAAAGCCATCTTGTCGACATCCTCGACTACACGTATTTGTTCATACGCGTCAGACATGTCAAGTTTGGATCGGTATGCAGCACGAGCTACATCATGCCAAATCGTATCCTGGTCTGGGAAGGGCGTAATGTTCTTCACCGTGTTGTCATTGCATAGACGTAGGTCTATCACTGTTCTGAGCTTTCTGTTTTTCTTTGGAATGCATAGTGCTGGTGCTGCAGAACGTACTGATGCTGATACCCACCAACCAGCGGTGGTATACCAGTCAACCCCGTCAATCAGTTCGTTTTGAAGTGCTTCTGGGCACTTTGGTAATCGATAATGAAACTATTTGGTTTATCCATGAACTTAATTTCGTGGTTAATCTCCCCCCAAGGAGGAAGTTCTAACGGCACACCTCTGAAGAGGTCTGCGTACTCTAGTTCCCATCTTTCCCTTAGTTTGGGAAAGTCCTCTGCCATCAATGACAGTGGCTTGGTGCGAGTACACCCTTCATCAATCCTGTTGGTACATTGGTCAAGTAGACCAACGTCAATTTTTCTTGGGTTTTCTTTCCTTTTTGTCTTGTCTCACCTCCCATTTGGCGAGCTCGTGACATGCAACGAGGAGCCAGTCTCAAGTCATGGTTTGTGGCTCACTAGATTAGGCTTAAGACTTGCAATTCGAGTCTTACATTCATTTGGGTTTTTATAGTCCCACTGCTCTTCCCAAGCATTCGCATGGTTCAAATTATTTCCATTCCCATACAAATGCATCCCTCGTCTCTAAAGTCAAGGGATATCCCTAATCTACGTAGGAATGGTGTTCCTAGTATTGCGTCGTAGTAATCTACATTCACTATATCGAAGTATTCCTCAATATTATGTTCACCAAAGTGAATGTTGGTGTGTGTTCCATAGTTGATGGTCGACTTACTGCCAACACATGCTAGCTGTAGACCAATTGGATGTTTGAGTTCGAATGTCTTAATGCCTACAGCACGTATGAAGTCTGGAGAGAGCATGACTCCCTCACACCCACTGTCTAGCAAACAGTGGGCCCTGACACCACCAATCTCCCAATACCTGGAGATTGTTTGGTTGTCTATACGCACCCATTTGGGGCACGTCTTATCACACAGTCTGAACTGATGATCATAGACAGGCTCAATGGTCTTGTCTATGACTCCCGCATGGATGCGGAAGTCCTTGTTTTGACTTAACCCACCACTGACGATGGTAGTTGGTGTCTGTGCCATATATATGCACCGCCTTTCCTCATACAATCCTTCTAGCGGATGTACTCCATCTGCTCAATATGAGCTTTGTGTTCTCGTATCGTCGTCATCATCCCATTCATAAGGCATGATTTCCGACTGGTAATCCACAACTAGTTCGCCGATCTCATTCTCATGGTTGTCCTGGATGTCCATTCACTCGTCTGGTTTGCCACTTTGTGGCTCCTCCTCCCCTTCCTGAGCAATCCCTGAGTGCTCAACCACTTCTTCCAACCATGCACCTGCTATGCATGGTTTGTTCTTCCACTGTGGGCAATTCGGCTTGATATGCCCGACTTGTCCACACTCGTAGCACATCAACTCTGTGCTATGTCCTTGACCCCCTGGACCTCCAGAAGGTTTCTGTGGAGGATGAGAAACTACTACAGCTCCAGCTCCAGCTCTCTGCATAACCTGTACCCGTGTTTGGGGTACCGTCGGCCTCGTTTCCATTTGAGGTCGAGCGTTTGGCAGACGATATATCATCTGCTTTGCCATAGGATGGCTTCCTGCATTATTGGCTCAAGACAAGCTCAGCGCAGCCTGATTTCGACTAGCTGTCAAAGTTGGCTTTGCCTGTGGCACATGAGCGCTGCTAGTCTCTGTTTTCCACGACCCGATGTCATATTGAGACACATCCTCTACAGCCTTTGCAGCTTCATATAACTCAGTTATTGAACTGAATTCTGTCATGTAGCCTAATTTTAAGACTTCATGACCCAGTGCTTCTCGAAGTGCTGCTATGAACCGCTTACAGATCATATACTCATCTGGCAGATGTATCATCCACGCTGCATACTTCGTAATATCATTCAGTAATTCCTGAACAGTTCTGGTCCCCTGCACAATCGTGTCGAACTTATTCGATGCATGCCTATGCATGAGTGCATGAAGGATTGCACTCTCTAGATTCCAGTTGATTATGACTCGATCATGACGCTCGATATTTTGGGTGTACCACTCCAATGCCTTGCCCTTGAGGCGAGTGCCTAAATAGTTTAACTGGAGTTCCGTACTGGATGGTCCCAGTAGACTATTCATACCTAGCCATCTCAGAATCCCTGAGACAAAGTTCTTGAACTCTTTGAGATCTGCTCTCCCAGCATATTCTGCTGGATGAGGTAGTTTTACTCCGGCTTCGGCAAGCACAGATTTGTCCAGCTCACTGTCCTTGTGTTTCACAAGGGCAGCTCACACCATCTTTGCGACTCCATCTACATACGTAGACAGATTTCCTCCTACCTCTTGGATCCGCCTTTCAGGATCTGTGACTGCTAGCGCATGCGGTATCGCTTGTATCTGCCTGTGCGGCTGGGGGATGTGACTATTCACATCCTGCTGCACTGTCGGATCAATGATGTCTTCATCAATCTGATACAATGGTCGATGTTTGTTAGCCATTAGGAAAGCATCCCTCAGTCTATAGCTGCTACTGAGGACAGATCGAGCCACTCTTGCTGACTTGATCAGTTTATCGAAGGCTTTGCCTTTGATTCCTACAGTATAAGCCTCTTCGACTAGCTTATCTGCGTGTTGAGCATGGAGTTCTAGTGCATGGTGTTTCCATCACAATGCCTTATGTTCAATCCTATCCCAGTGATCGAACTCACGTTCAAGACTAATGTGAGTGCTAGTCATAGTGCTGACACTGTCAGCATCAGACTTCATCATCTCCCGCAGTGACTGTTGGGTCACTGCTTTGAGCACTTCTTGCTCATTATAAGTTTTTTTTGATCTGCGAATTCCTTCATCAGACTTCATCATCTCCCACAGTGACTGTTGGGTCACTGCTTTGAGCACTTCTTGCTCATTATAAGTTTTTTTTTGATCTGCGAATTCCTTTGCCGATATTTTCTCTATCGTGAGCATCTAACTCATGATCTGTCTCCTCCTCAGTATGCTGGCACGTACTATCGCTGTCTTGTTCTATTGTTGCACTAGGTTCTTGAGGACCACTTCTAGTGCTTGGACCAGCTGGAGGCAGCATCCTCTGTCTGTCTCGTCTCCTGTGAGCCCTTTCTGCCTCATGGTGAACTTCACGATCCCTATTAGGATTGTTGCCATGCTTGGGGGCCTTTCCTCACAAAGGTCCCTGCATTTCTTCCTCCAGGGACTGTATTAACAGTTCCATACCATCTCCTAAGGTCTTGAGTTGGTTTGTGGCATTGTCCGCTGCACGAGCTGCCTCAGCTGCTCGCTGGCTCACTTCACACATAGTTTTTACGCGTTTATGGCTCTCCTTGAGAGTTGTAATCATCCAGGCAATGTGTCCAGTTGTATGTTCATATTGCTGGTTTTCTTCCTCCTGGCATGCCAACCTTTGCTCCATTGTCCCTGATTGGAATGATGAACTTCATGGTCTGCAATGTTTCTGAACATATGGGAGCTGCGACATTTGCACCCCCAGCAACTCATCCGTGTTGCTCGTAGGCAGTTCTCTCGACTCATCGAGAGACAATCGTAACTTCAACCTAGTTGAGGTTCTTCTAGTTTTCTTAACAGATGATATATTGTCTGTTTCTGACTCGTCCTGTGCAGATCTTCTTCGATCTGCCAATTCTCACTTTCGACTCCTAGAGTCGGAAGCTATGGGCATCGTAATTATATGAGGACTTGTTATCCTCGTCGGCATTCCCATTCGCCTGTCCACATCGTGGGCAGGCTCAACTCTCCTGTCTGGGCCTTTGGCTGTGGCCCCAGACATATCTGGATCCCCTTGGGATCTAGGCATTTGGCTTCAATTCCTTATCAATGCCATAGATCTATGGTCTATCAGCCACACTGTGGTATTCTTCTATTGATTAGAAGAATAAACAGTAAACGGTTGTTCACTGTTTCCAATGATTCTGGCGAGTGGTACTCGTCAGTTTGGGTAAAAAGATCAGTTGATCTTTTTCTTTTTGTTATCGCAGTGCTGCCAAGATTGGCAGTCAAAAATGTGTAAGAATTTGCTCACACTCAACAGACTATGCCAATATTCTATTGGTATCTGCGTGTGGTGTGTATACAAGATTATCTGTCTTACGTAATTTCTTGTGGACAACTGTATAGTTGTCCACTATCTACAGGCATCCCTACTGGGTCACTTATCTAATACCTCCTATAAACCACTCTGGTGGCTTATGTTCCTCTATCGGTAGCATATATGCTACTGTAAGAATATGCCTTCTTACAGTTTGTTACTGAACATGTTTACTCCATTGGGGATTTTCTCATTCCCCATTACTATTTGTCCTGGACCATTAAAATCCAGGACTAATCCCATCCTTCTCAGGAAGGGAGTTCCCAGTATAACATCATAATAATCGATGTTGGCTATGTCAAAGTATTCCTCAATGGTTTTCGATCCAAATCTTATGGTGTCTCTGACACCATTGTTTATGGTAGATTTACTACCGATGCAGGCTAGCTGTAAGCCTATGGGATGTTCGAGTTCAAATGTCTTTGGCACATGTGAAATCAAGTGATATCATCACACCTTCACACCCACTGTCTAACATACAGTGGGCTCATGTGCCTCCAACTTCAAAATAACCAGAGATAGTCTGGTTTTCTTCACATGGTGTCGGTTTTCTTTTGGAAATGGATCCAAAAGACAGTGGGTAGTGGTGTCATCATTGCATGGCTACTAACACTGGTGTTCAGCTCAGTGCGCTTTGCTATCAGCAGCAACAAAGGTAGAACAAAGACAAAGATGAGGACATAAGCGAAGACAAGATACAACAGCAAGTGTCACATGATTGACAAAGCTGGCCTTGACGTAGATGTAGAAGTAGTAGATGTAGTAGTAGACTTAGAAGACTTAGACTTGAGACTTAGATGAGTGAATCGAACTGAAAGAGGTGAATTGGGGTACACTAAGGTGAAACAGGCCTTATATACATGAGCAGAACAACAAACGATGTGAGTATGCCATACAACAATGTCATTGACGGCAGACAGGGGAAATGACTAATGGCGAGAGGCAGAAAACCAAAATAGGAAGGTGGTGTGTAATGAAATGGAAAAATGAGTCAGGTGGTCGAAGAAATGAAGGGAAATATGGCAGCAAATTGGAAATAGAAGCCAGAAATAGAAGAGAAGTGAGTCACAGACAATAGACCATGTGGAACAATTGGAAATAGAAGTACAGCCAAGAAGCGAGTGAGTCATGTGGGGAAAATGAGTCATAGCCGTCCAATAGGATCCCAGTTGCTTGTCAAATATCTCCGAGGATGAGTAAGTGAGTTACTTGACTTGATGATGATTCAGAAACATTTGAACCAATCACAATACTTGGATACAAATCTCCTCCAGAGAGAGAACGAAGACGAGTCTTGCTTGATGAAGTCCTTGGGCACATAACCATAGCAAATCTCTGTTCCTGGACCAAACTCTTTGATATCCCAGTAGTTCCTGAGTATGATACGATCCCAACCATTCACTGGTTTGTAGTTTGGGTCGAAACCATGATGTGGAAGGGAGCATGAAAGACAGGGTTGAATACCCATATGCAATCGTGAACGTGATAAGGAGGATAGGAGGGGAATATTCGGTATGGGCCTTCAGGAGATTTGACGTATAGAGGATAGTACCAATGATGTGCAACATGTGGAGGAGGATTGGATAAATGAACATCAAGGGGAGAACATCGACTTGGAAGTTCGATGTGTGGTCCAACATTGTTAGATCCCAGATCCGACTCGTTTTATTCCAACATTTCACATATTCCGATAAGCCCTTTTCTGCTTATTTCCGACATGCCCCCATTTATTATTCTTAGTCACGATTCTATTTCAATATTATCCCCGTACATCTTATCTTGATTTTCATATTCACTCCGACTTTGGAACTCCGTATCACGCACCCTTATCTTCCATTTCCGATTTCAGAATCCTGCATGTCTTAAATATGTTTTCGCTTGATCAAGCTTCTTTAGTTTGTAAATCATATATATCACTACCTTTTGTACCACTATCTTTTGTATCACCTTCTATCTCTTATATCATATATCTTATACCCTTTTCACATATCTCGCATCCTTCATATCTCGTTACCTCAACTCGTTATTCCAATATAACTCATAACACCCTGATATATCCTGTCCATCCTATATCATTTAACCTTTATTACACTTCGTCACTCCAAACCTCTACCTGCAATAAGGCCTTCAAACCTTGTTTGGTATTCTGATTTATTCCGATTATTCTGATCATTCCAATTACTCTGACCCTACCTCATCCGACATTCCAAACCCTCCTTAACTATACTTGCTTTCCAGTAAAGCTAACCCTTACTCAATATTGATTTATCATTACCCCTATTCCATCCACATTGACTATTCCATTCCCAAATACCTGAAACTCCCACTCACCTCCAATAAGTCTCAATGTATCATTGGCACTGACCTTCTGAATAGACCCAACCAATCGGAACCCCGATAACACTTTCTGGTCTTCAGTCCAAAATACCAGGGCACTAGAAATCCAAGAGGGCGCAACCCATAAGTTGAAGCCAACACCCATATAGATCAGTCTTTGGATCTCCAACTTCTGAGTCATCCAGTATTCTGCGCATTTCCGAATATTGCGACTACCAATCTCGGTCAAGGAGAGTTCTGACCAAATCCGATCCCGACGTCAAATCCAGCAAATCCTAACATCCCGACATCAAATCCAGTACGTTCCCTAACAGTATTTACAAGCTGACACTCTTGATTTCTATAATGTCTTCCAACACCCAAATTCAAACACTCGATTTTGACAACACCAACACATCTACCGAGAATGTCGTCAACCCATCAAACATTCACGAGTACCCCAGTTTTTTCAACAAGTGTCTCACAAACGAAGACTTCAAACCCAACCCAATCCCGAGCAGCATCGACAATGCAACTTCCAACCATCCTTGTGATGACTCACAATACACGGCAGCAATTTCTGACCAAACCCCGACTTTGCCGACACCGAAACTTTCTGACATCCTTGGACAAGACAGCAAGTTAATACTACAGGAGAGACAATGACACATCGATCAAAAGTTATGCCTCTACTGTGGAAGACCTGGTCATAAGGTGAAAGAATGCCCAAGGTCATCATCCTTTGCCAGGAAAGCAAAGTCCCGAACCACAACTGTCATGCTAAGTGATTCCGACATCAAGGTCCCTTTAAAGGACCTTCCAAATCCCCAAAACTGACAGCTCAAAGACTCTTGAGCACAAATCTGCATTCATCTTATTTGTGCCTTACCGAGAACATCACAGATGCTTTCCAAGAACACCCTTCGTACTTCCAACATTCCACCTAAACTCCGAAAATCACCCTTCTGAACAGTTTTGACCGATCATTACGTTTAAACACCATCCCTTCGGATTCCTGCTTTCCACCAGTCTCTGTCCTTCCATCACCAACGACATTATGTTGCAACACCCAGTAGGCAATTCATGCCAATCACATCCTCCCATCAAGCGAAAAATCCGGTCGCTATTACATTGCATATAATGACACTTGTTTCTAATTGTTCCGATATGCTGGGAATGCCACTAACCCACCCACTACAATCCATTGATTGACAGGGTATTGGGTAGTACCCAGTTCCGCACTCCTCAACAAGAAGATTCAATTCTATGACATGTCTTCAGGAAACCTGCAATCTGCGTTTTTCCGAATCTCTGAAAATCTGACTTGGCTGTGACATCCTCCAACCCACCATAACATCCAACATCAATGCTTGATGAAACCTCAACTCACAATGACGATGTGGAAACTTTGGTGCATTTCTGATGGGAAAATCCGTTACATCAATTCTTCCAATTCCCAACAAGCGATCATCAATATCCCGCTACATACTCTGACAAGATCACATCTATTGGAGGGAGAGAATCTCACTTTTGGGAAATCATTTTCCTTACATCTAGTTATGCCAGAATCACCTCAAGAACATGTTAACGAGGCTCTACCTATAGGATTTCATCCAATACATTCCGCACAGTATGTCTGTACTTCCTCGAGAACACCCCAGGATGATCTCCAAGTCCAAACGCCAAATATTCCTCAAAGAAATTCTTCTACTTCCAAGATTTAGTTTTCTGACCTCCGACTTCCAGACTTCCAAATCCAACTATTCAAGATACAATGCAGTTACTCCGACTCTAAGTCTAGTCATCAATCCCAATTTCCACATTATGGGACAATAACCAACAAACCGCCTTCAGAATCAATAATGATCCCCCTCAAAAGGTGCTGTTAAAACCCTTGTATCCATGGATGCACCATCTGTACATCCTCCGACTCACGTTTCCGATATGATCCTGACCCTTCAACCATTAGGACAATATTCCAGGCCAAATATCAAGCACCTTACCAATGTTTCCAAACCAACCCACAACTCCACCAAAACATCCCAATTCCTATCTTTTCCTACACCCTTTTCTTCCCTACACATCTTCCTTACTCTATTTTCCTTGCAAACACTTCTCCAAATATCCCAAAATTTCCAATTCACTCCTCTTGTCCCCTTTCAAGTCCAAACTTCCGATATTCTCCAAATTCTCAAGTAATCTGTGATTACAATGATTTCAACTAGACAACATCAAGACCACTATCGAGAAATTTCCAAGAAGACACCGTTCATCTCCTAGGACAGCCAATATGTTCCCGATGAATCCTTCAGTCCTCTGACACTCCAACTCCTTTACTGACCTTCTGATGCTTGAGGTAGACAATGGGACATCTACCTTAAAGGGGGAGTAGCCACTATGTTGACAAATTATCAATTCCAACCCCCACTCTGACTCCGATCTTTTTCTGACAATTTCCAATGCAACGCTTCAATTCCTTGCTCCTACTAAGCTTCTATTTACATCCCACAATTCTGGAACTCCTTATACATCTATGACCATTCACATCCTGATATTCGAACCCTCTCAACTTCTTCATGATTTGTTACAAGCCCAATCCCAATCCTGAGTCAATCCCGACATTCGTCCGATTCCAACTTACCCCGATTCTCCAACACCCTTGAACTTCAAACATCCTTGATTCAGTGCTTCTCGTCTTTCCAAGTTTTCCATTTTTCTGATCATTCCCATTTCTCTGATCATTTCCATTTTTCCAATCATTTCCGTTTTTCCAATCATTTCCGTTTTTCCAATCATTTCCGTTTTTTCCAATCATTTCCATTTTTCCTCTCATTTCCATTGATCTGATCATTTCCATTGTTCCGAGCTTTCCGTTTTTCCGATCATTTCACTTTTTCCGATCTTAAAACAACAAGAAACAACTTCATTCTCTAAAACACTCTACATTACTTCACCAAAAAACTCTTCTGATTTATTTTATATTACTTTTCCCCTTCTGACTCCTATTTACTGCATTGTTTCCTCTTCCTGCTCATTGACCTCCGGGTCAAGCCCCACCGTTTTCCCCAATTCCTCTTCCACTTGTTTTTCCGATTCCACTTCTCCCAGATTCACCGTCTCCTGGCCAATCTCCACCTCCGGTTTCTGGCCAACTTCCACCTCCGGTTCCTTGGCAATTTCTGCCTCCACTGGAACCTCCTTCTCCGGAACCTCCAGGACAATATCAACATCCATTCCAACCTCATCCGCTTCCCTCACCTTCCCTTTCCCCTTATCCGCCGCCTTCTCCGGTTCCGGTTCCAGCCTGACGTTTGCCCCCTCATTCTCTGACCTGGCTTCTGAGCCCAACTCCGGTTGTGGCCCTGATGCTCTGTGGTACATCTCCCACTGCTTCTTCCAGAACTCAATCTCCGCAATCTGGTGTGACTTCTTCAACGTATCATTGAGAGTTGCCATCCCCTCCACGTTGTAGCAGAGCCACTTCGTGAGGGAATGGATTGTTTTTCAGAGCCCGCAGACTTCCGCTGTGAGCTCCACGTCCTCTGCCTCATCCTCCATTGCCTGCTCCTTTCCTTTACCTTTCCCCGACAACACCACCCCTTCCCGATCCTCGACCGCTTCCACCCAATATTTTTTCATCACCGGTCCTGGTCCAGCCTCCATGTTCTCTCCCTGAACCTGCCTGGATGCAGGCAATGATGACTTTCCCACCATCTCTGCCGTGAAATCCGCATCGCCTGGCCTCGTGCACTTCTTCCGATTGTTCTGACACCAAATGCACGCCCGCTTCCATGATTTTCCGGTTCTCCGCTCCTCGTCAATGCACTCCAGCCCCTGCATCTGGCAGAGCACGCATCTATCATTGTATTTGTCAGCCTCGGACCAGATGTCCTCGAGACACCATTTGCGGCCTCCAACAAATTCCAAACCATCTTTCAGATTCTGGTCGACCTTCCGTTCTCGGTCGACCTTCTCTGGCTAGTCCGACCCTTCTGTCAATCCATCAAGTGAGCAGATAAATTCCGACTTACCAAAACATTTTTGAGTTGGGCTTCCTCCCACCTCAACTCCTCCTGCACCACTTGCGTCGACTTGGCTTTCTGCTGATCCACCTCCTCCTTCCGCTTCCTCCGATCAGCATCCTCCTTTGCCTTCGCCTTCCAATCCCGTTCCTCTTGCTCCTTCCACTCCCGCTCTTCCTTCTCCTTCTGATCCCACTCCCGCTGTTCTGCCGCCTCCCTCTCCTGCTTCTCCCGCTTTGCCTTTGCCCTTTTCCACATCTTGGCCTCCAATTCCACCCTTCTCCGCTCGTACTCCCTCACTTTGGCAGTGAGCTCTTTGCCAGAGCTGATCTCAATAATGGAGTGGGTGAGTGACGACAACCTGGAACACGATGGCATTTTTTTCTTGGGTGATGGTGGTAGGGGATCAAAAAGTGATTTGCATTTTCACAAAGTGTTCCTCCTATATATGTCCAATCCAAGATCTCAGCCTTTACGGATAACCAACACCCAAAACTTCCCATGGTATTCAATAGCATAATCAGCCTCAAGGGCTCGGCCATAAAAGGGAGATACTGTTAGATCCCAGATCCAACTTGTGTTATTCCAATGTTTCAAGTATTCTGATAAGCCCTTTTCCACTTATTTCCAACATGCCCCCATTTATTATTCTTAGTCATGATTCTATTTCGATATTATCCCTGTACATCTTATCTTGATTTCCATATTCACTCCGACTTCAGAACTCCATATCACGCACCCTTATCTTCTGTTTCCGATTTTGGAATCCCACATGTCTTAAATATGTTTTCTCTTGATCAAGCTTCTTTAGCTTGTAAATCATATCATGTCACTACCTTTCATATCACTATCTTTTGTATCACCTTCTATCTCTTATATCATATATCTTATACCCTTTTCACATATCTTGCATCCTTCATATCTTGTTACCTCAACTCATTATTCCAATATAACTCGTAACACCCTGATATATCCTGTCCATCCTATATCATTCAACCTTTATTACACTTCGTCGCTCCAAACCTCTACCTGCAATAAGGCCTTCAAACCTTGTTCGGTATTCTGATTTATTCCAATTATTCCAATTATTCCAATTACTCCAACCCTACCTCATCCGACATTCCAAACCCTCCCTAACTATACTTGCTTTCCAGTAAAGCTAACCCTTACTTGATATTGATTTATCGTTACCCCTATTCCATCTGCATTGACTATTCCATTCCCAAATACCTGAAACCCCCACTCACCTCTGATAAGTCTCAACGTATCATTGGCACTGACCTTCCGAATAGACCCAACCAATCGGAACCCCGATAACACTTTCTGGTCTTCAGTCCAAAATACCAGGGCACTAGAAATCCAAGAGGGCACAACCCATAAGTTGAAGCCAATACCCATATAGATCAGTCTTCGGATCTCCAACTTCCGAGTCATCCAGTATTCCGCACATTTCCAAATATTGCAACTACCGATCTTGGTCAAGGAGAGTTCCGACCAAATCTGATCCCAATGTTGAATCCGGCAAATCCTAACATCCCGACATTGAATCCGGTACGTTCCCCAACAAACATGTATGTCTGGCTTGGCAGTCATCTGGAACGAATCATGGGATGTTGTGGCAGCGATACTGGATGGCATATTGAAAATAGAATTGATGAATGTAGAATGAATGTGGAGATGACAGATCTGGCAGACTGGAGGTAGCACAGCAGATGATGGTCTGGTGAAAGCTGATGAAGATAGGCATGTGTGCAGTGAGCATCTTTTGTAGTGTAGTAGGTGCTGTCAAGTATCATGCTTGTCAGCGGTTGTTTAGGCCACGTTTGATCTTTGTGCTGAGCCCTATGGTCGTACACTGGCTCAGCAGTTTTATCTATTATACCACCTGCAGCTAGTCAGATGGGTCGATTATGAGAGTTTACACTCTCATCTTGTGTTTGTGCAGCATATATCCTGTGTCTGTTGCAGTACCCTGCAGCATGTATTGTGCTGGCACAATACTCAGTCCAATTGTCATCGGACTTGTCATCTGACCATCAGAACTTCTCTGTTGGTTCCATTTGCCAGTCTCTGACCATTTGGTCGGGGTATTCTTTGTCAGGGGGTACATCCTCCTCTTCCAAGTGATTTGGGCCATCTGGTGGCTCCAAGTTCTCTTGTTCTACCTCGTCTCTGAGGTCTTCTTCTATTCGTGCACCTGCAACATGCAGCTTGTCCCATAATTTGGGACAATTAGGCTTTAGGTGGCCTGTTTGGCCACATTTGTAGCAGTGCACGTCTGTTGTACGTGCTTTCCCTATTCCAGCTGCACCCTGTCTCAGGGTGTTATTTGCCACTGCTCGATTTCCAGCAGTGGCTACTGGTACCATGGGTGTGGCTCATAGCTTGTATGCCAGTTTACCCAGCTGCACTCTACTTGTACTAGGCTGTGATTTTGCAGCCTGATTCCTTTTCATTGTTGTACTACCGCTAGCCACAGTAGTACTCACTCACATACTGTAGTCATAATGGGACACTGACTCAATTACTTGAGCCTCATGTGACAACTCCTCTAGGGAGTGAGTCTCCAGGGGGTACCCCCATTTGAGGACTTCTATCCTCAAAGATGTTCTTAGTGCAGCTAAGAACCATTTATTCATGGAATACTTATCCGGTGGCATTATCATGCATGCCGAGTATTTCAGAATATTACTGAGGATTTCATCCACAGTACAACTTGCTTGCTCTAAGGAGTCAAATTTGTTTGATGCTTGTCTGTGCATCAATGTATGTAGGAATTGCTGCTGTAAAGCAGCAACCATGGACTCAAGGGGCTAATCTTGGATCTCTTGATCCCATCATTCTACCATCTGAGTGAACCACTCGAACACCTCATCTTTAAGGCGAGTGCCTACATATCCTATCTGAGCTTCAGTATCAGATGATCTGAGCAGATTATTCATGCTTAACCATCGCAGTACTCCTGCGATGAAAGGCTCAAACTCTTTGAGATTAGCACCTCCCCCATAAGGCTGAGGGTGAGGTAATTTTATTCCTGCCTTTGCAAAGGCAGATTTCTCAGCACTCGTGTGTCGATTCTCATAAAGCATGTTGCGCACCATCATTGCTATCCTGTCTGTATGGTCAGGATGGTCATTAAAGTTAGTCAGCTGGTGACTAATTTCCGTGAGTGGTACCAATTGGTACCTCTCTGGTATGCCCCATATACTCGGGGCTCACTGAGGAAAATTTGTGTCAGGTCCAAGTGGAGCCTGACACATCCCTCTATTAACTGTCGGAATCGCCAGCTAACTTGGCATTTGAGACTTGTTCATACAAGCTGTATTTGTTACGTGCTATCCAAGTGGCATGTACTGCTTCATCCATTTCAGGTCCATCAACCTGAGGATATTGTGCAGCAACTGCTTGTTCCACCAGTTCTATGCTCAATTCTAGAGTGTGGCAATGCCTTCTGGCAGCCTTTTGTTCAGCTTCAGCGCAACGGTCTGCTTGCTCTGCAAGCACGTCTTGTGTTTCTGCAATGCTAATTTTGGTGATTTCATCATCTGATTGAATTTTTCCAGTGACAATTTCAAAGAGGGATTTTCTATCCCTCACCCTGTCTCCTGGCGCTTTACGCATCACTCCCTGATCAGAATGATCATCATCCACCTGAATTTGTTTCCAAGCTCTAGGTATTTCTTCAGGGGGATCCATTCCCCTTTGTGGTCACAGGTCGCCCTCTTCATCTGTACGATCCCTGTTGGGATTGTTTCCACATAGGGCTTTTTTCCCTTTCATTTATGTGTGATGCTTCACACGTAGCTCTTCTCTGAAATTTCTCAGGCTTTCATCACATCTGACTAGCATCTCAGTAGCCATAGTGGCTGCTTTCACAGCTTGTTTGCTCTGTTCATGGGCAAACAATATTTGTTGATGGGTATCATCCGTCTCTCGCAGGATTTCCTGCACGAGTTCATTTTCGAGGGACTCTTCCTCTGCTGAATAGCCTTGTTCTGAGGCTTGTCTCTCAGGGCTTACATGCCAATTTTCAATTGTCTTACTTGAGTGGCTTGCGTCACTCTGCTGCCTGGGTTTTACCCCAGGTGTTCCTCTTCTAGCATCTTGTGTGGGTGTCATACTCACACGTCTGGATGGTTCTCCTTCCTGCATGGGGCCTTGGTCCCATGCTTGTCATGCACTAGTGTGCAATGATGTGGAGGGTTTTAAACCCTCCATCTCTATCCTATCGAAGCCAGCTGATTGGTTCCAATTGGTGCTGCCTGGTCATGTCCCAGGCATTCTGGACATTGACGTTGCTGATGCTTCTTTCAAAGCATTGTTCAGATCACCATCTGTGATCTCATTCATGTCAACTTTGCTCAACAGGTGACTCATCTGACTCCTGGTTCTAACCTGGAGTCTCACAGACATTCCAAGAAGCACTCCTTGCTTCTTTATCTAGCAAACCATATGGTTTTACTTTGCACTCTCTTTTTGGATCTAGCCTAAGCTAGTTCTTTGGTGTTCAAAAAAAGTGTAAGGATTTTTACACTTAGGTGTGGTTACCACACTTGCTCAGACAGAACCATTCCAAATCAGTTCTATTCAAGCGGTATGTGGAGGTTACAGATAAGTGGTTCTTAACCTAAGGTTATTCCCACACTACAACTGTAGCATAGACATAGCCTATGCATCTAAAGTATTATTTATGTACTTTTATATACCACTATTAATAATATATGGATATATATATATATTAAGGGAATTATAATTTCCTTAAAATCTAGTGCCAACTACAATGAGAGTTATGGAGTGACAAGTTGTGTGGTTATACCTCAAAGAGGTAATACGCCTGCATGGAGTACCTGAGTCAATCATCTCGGATCACGACTCCACATTCACCTCCATATTTTGGAGAGAATTGCAGCAAATGATGGGCACAAAATTGCTCATGTCCACAGCATTCCACCTGCAGACAGATGGAGCAACAGAATGAGCAAATCATTCTGTAGGGCAAATACTCCACACTGTAGTGCAGAGTGATCAGAAGGATTGGGCCAAGAAATGCCCAATGGTAGAATTTGCACTGAACAGTTCAGTCAGTGCGACCACAGAATACACACTGTTCAAACTGAATGGTGGATACTTGCCCCATATTGGGCAAGTACTATCAGTGGATACTGCCTTTAGAGGAGTATGGCAGTTCACACAACAAGTGTTGTGGAACCTGATTGATGCTCACAATGCAATCATCACGAGTTGAGTACAGCAGACAGATGCTGCGAATACCAGACGCCATCAGGGAACAGCATATGAGGTTGGACAGCTAGTATATCTGTCTACGAAGAACCTGTCCTTACCTAAAGGATGGGCAAAGAAACTAGTGCCCAATTATATTGGGCCATATCAAGTTGTAGAGGTGGACAACTCTACCTCCAATGTGAAACTTGAATTACCTCCACAGCTCATGGCTCGGAGAATACTCCCAAAGTTTCATGCAAGTCTAATCAGACCACATATACCCAATGACGATGAACAATTTCCTCGTCGCGACATAAATTATATTTACAACTTTGGGAAGGAAAATGAACCAGACTGGTTTGTGGATGAGATCATTGCTCATCACTGGACTAATGACTCCAAGTTGGAGTTACAAGTACAGTGGACATTAGGAGATGTCACCTGGGAGCCACTCTCTGCATGCAGAGAGTTAGAAGTGCTAGATGCTTATCTAGAGCTGAGGGGAGTTAGGAAGCTGCATGAGCTTCCTAATTGCGCCTTATAGGCACAATAACAACAAGGAGTGAGTCCTTTAATAAAAGGGCTCAACACGAACATAGTTTGTGCTGGTGATTTTCATGACACAATGTCGTCACATGAATTGATCATGTGATGTGACAGGTGCGCTCACCTTAAATTTAAGTGATGATTTTATTGCCGCTTCAAGGCTTTTTGCCACCCACTACCACACCCGCACCAGTGTGAGCATACCAATGATTCCCTGATGGATGATAACACATCCCATCCACACCACTCTGCAGAGGCACTACCCTATATAGGCACTCAAGTGGAGTTATCAATGAAATTTTCTAGTTCACTGGAGTTCACTTTTCCCATCATGAACTCCAGGTAAGTTAACTACATAGATGTAATTACCCCCCACTTATAAACACATTTCCCATTGTGAACTCCAGGCTGCTGTCCTTACAGCCTTCACATTATTTATACTTGCACCTTCATTAAATGTTTAAGGATACTTCAAGTTTAAATACACATTTGAATTCCAGATATATACGAAGTTGAAATGTAAGATAAAATTCAAGCAAGTATTTGCAGTTCAACATCTCATTCAAACACAGGCAAAATTTAAAATTTAGTCAAGGTCTAAACAGCACTCAAAATTTGGGTTCAAACTTCTACTTCAGATTGTGGTTTAATATGCCTAAAACACTTCAAGTTTAGTGGCATTTTTAATGTCTATCTGAATTTGTCAAAAATATGACATTTAAAGTTTAAACTGTGTTTAAATAATGAAAACACCAGTGTGCCAGCGGCTGGGTATTTCTGGGTATTTCTGGGGGAGCCGATGAGGTGGCGACAGCCGAAGCTGACCAAGCTCCTTGTCGAAGCTGACCCAATGACTGGTAGGTATCTTAATTGGTTATATTACCTACATGTGAGCGTGTATAAATACTAGCCTTCAGCCCCTTGTAATCTAGCTTCTTTCCTCAGTCGTTTGACTGCGCCGAATACTTTACTTTATAACCGTACCGTTTTCATCAAGGTGTAGCTCAGATCTGGGAAAACCAGATAGAACAACTAGGTTTCCCATTGACAGTGATTCCAGGACTGGGTGGATTTTTTATGGGAGGTTACCCCACAGTGACTAGCCATGGGGCAGCAAGCGTTGAACATTCAGCCGGAGCTGGTGATGACATGTCGCTCCACTGGCAGGAGGTCAGCAAGTCTATTTTATCCTCTGGAGTACCCGGTCCAGGTTATTACTCGGGTAAAGCCCTAAAGTGGATCGGCGATAAGGCCTTGGACGCTATCGAGACACTTGTCATCAACAGGCGTGCTGCACAGCATCTCTCACAGTTGAAACGGTGGAACGTTGCTTCCGATGCTCAGACTCTTCGATGGGGCTCAGAGGAAAGGCAACTTCTCTCTCGGATACTCGGGGATGCTCTGGTGATGTCTCGGTATGTTATTCCGCCATTTATTATGTTTACGAACTACTAGAACAAGTCACTGTATACAGACCTTGCTACCCTCGCCAAGTAATTGGTCATGCAGTTGAAATATATAGACACACTCGCTGCCTCATCTTGACAATGCATCCAAGACATTTCAACCATGGTAAATTCAAAAGTGTGATATGCGTGGCCCTCTCAGTTCTGTAAGTGTTTTCTACAGCTGCATTGAATATTCGACTTTGACCTAGTGATGTTTTAAGTGAAGTCATTGAGTCATCATACTTGTACTCAGGCCAGGTAGACTTCATCTGGGATCTTTTGGATGTCGTTACCAAAATTCCAGTCGGGTTACACGATGCGGAGACAGCCTTCACTGTTGCTTGCATATTCTCCGAATGGCTCCCCTGTGCTCTCCTCCAATATGAGAGCAGTAACCGAGGATATTTTTCTCTGCGCTTACTTAGAACAGTAATAAATGAGTGCGACCGAACACTGAACAAACACGAATGGGTTATTGTGATCAACCTGGTTTCGGCTTTGTTAATACATTCATATTCACAGCAGCCCTACACAGATGACATCCAGTTGTGGACTATACCTTTGTTGACCACCCTTCTAACGTACGTGATTGCTATTCAGCAAAAACGACAACTTTACCTCTTATTTTGGCAGACCGCGCACACGCGTGGTGATGATGGTAGACATCATCGATGCACTATACCACGCAGTGAATGCTCTTCCAGAGGAACGCGGTTGCTTGCTTCGTAAGGACATTACATGGGTTCTGCAGAGTGTGAAGGGGATCAGTTCAGAAACCAGGGATTGGTATGAGGAATGTATGGAATCGCAGTAGGCAGAACTTACACCTCCTTCGATTTAACTGTCATTCGTTCCAGGTTTCTTTATGTTTTTATTTTATTTTATTTTTTAAATCCATTGATATCCATTTAGGCATGGCCCTATGTAGACGTTTGTAGCTAACGGCTCTGCTCTGCAATTTCAGGGGGAGCCACATGTCACTTGGGACATAGATAAATAATTCACATGAAAAATGTGAAGAAAATGTTTTCTCCCACCCACACTTTCTTGCAATTTTTGGAAAATAAAAAACAACAAAAATATTAGCTTTTCAAATATTTTTGAGTTTGAAAAACAGTTACAAAAACCTAACTTTTGGTTTATTTTTTGGAGACAAAAATGGATAGAAAAGGCAGGATATTTCTGTGACTTAGACCATCAAAAATGCATGAAAAATGCAAGATTTTTCATGATCAAAATATGATGAGATTGCATGATTTTCATTGGATTTTCATTGACAGAAAGCAGGCTAAAAAGCTTATTTTTAAATTAAAAAGTGCACAAAAAACATTGTGGATGATTGATTATCCTATGGCTAATCATTCTTCCATAAGGAGGATATTTCCAAGATTTTGGATTATAAAAATCCAATGTTTTTATTGGATTTTTATCTACAGAAATGCAGCCAAAAGGTTCATTTTTCATTTTGAAAAATGGATGAAAAAAGCTGGGGATAAATGCTTATCCAATGGATAATCATTCTTCCAAATGAGGTAAATGGTGTCATTTTTTCAAGTGAAAAATTGATCAAAAAGGCAGGGGATAAATGCTTATCCAATGGATAATCATTCTTCCCAATGGGGTAAATATTCAGCCTATGGAAGAATGATTATCCATTGGATAAGCATTTATCCCCAGCTTTTTTCATCCATTTTTCAAAATGAAAAATGAACCTTTTGGCTGCATTTCTGTAGATAAAAATCCAATAAAAACATTGGATTTTTATAATCCAAAATCTTGCAAATATCCTCCTTATGGAAGAATGATTAGCCATAGGATAATCAATCATCCACAATGTTTTTTGTGCACTTTTAATTTAAAAATAAGCTTTTTAGCCTGCTTTCTGTCAATGAAAATCCAATGAAAATCATGCAATCTCATCATATTTTGATCATGAAAAATCTTGCATTTTTCATGCATTTTTGATGGTCTAAGTCACAGAAATATCCTGCCTTTTCTATCCATTTTTTGTCTCCAAAAAATAAACCAAAAGTTAGGTTTTTTGTAACTGTTTTTCAAACTCAAAAATATTTGAAAAACTAACTTATTTTTTTGTTTTTTTTTTTATTTTCCAAAACATTGCAAGAAAGTGTGGGTGGGAGTTATTTATCCATGTCCCCAGTGTGTGGTCTCTTGTCCTACTAGTAGAGAATGAAAAAAAGGTAGGTTAGAAATGAAGGAGGGAGAGGCTGCTGTGGCGAGATGGAGAACAGGAGACGGTGTATCTAAGGTGGTGCTGTGGACTGTGACAAATAATAGCAGGTATGGGACATGCGCCTGTGGGCAAGGCAGTGGGCAGGTGCCAATGAAGGGCAGGAGTGGATGTGAGATGTACTACGGTAGGAACGGAATGACGGGACAAATGTAATGCATGCATGAAGGAAATTGTGGGGAAGCTGTTCTGGTGAGACGGCTTAGCCTGAAACGGGCACTTCGAGGTTGCGGTCTACACTGCCGCTATCATAATATCAACATGGATACACATTATATTTCAGCCACAATGTTTTTAACCTCTAAAATACCTTAGGAACTTTTATGTAAGTATTTGCAGCTCGGGGACGTTGCTAACTATACAGGAAGTTTTCCACATCCCGGACTCGCGCGGAACTCACCGTCTTTCCTGTAACATGTAATATACACATGGTTTCAGCTCCAGAATATCGCACCTTTATAACATCCTCCATCACACAACATAAAGATTATACTCAACCCCCATTCCTATCATGCCAGGAACAGCTCGAGAGTTGGATTCTACTTTTCTGAACTAATTTCCTATTACTCAAAGGCGGGCCTTGGTGAGTCCCGAAGCCAATACGTCCAAACTGACATTAAAAGGTGCTGGACGGGTAGAGGCAGAGCGATTCTCCGTGGAGTAGCAGGCAAGGTTGTAGACAAATTCAGTCCACGCCGTCTCCGAGACAATAGGTGCTTTTGCGTATTTCTGCGCATTTGTACCTTGTAAGTAGGTCCCGATATGTGGTAGGGCAGCTGTGAGGGCAGCATCTTCCATTTCGAACTGCTCCTTCCGTGGTAAGCCATTTTCACTGAACCAGGCCCTGTCGGCTGATATGCACCCGCTTTGGTACACATCAATCAGGATTGGGTCGACACCGTGCTTCATAGCGGCTTCATACGCCATCCTGAAGCCAATGGATTCAACGAGGGGTTGACATAAGGGAAGAATGGTGCGATTGAAGGAATCACTGCGATGTCCCTCCTTGGCCATTATCGCAGCTGCCATTAATTGAATCTCAGAGAACAGTCCACTCTCGTGCCTAGCAAGTAATGAATTAGGATTTTCTGCTGGAGGGACGGCATATCTGTTTAACAATAGTTCTGCAGCAAGACCTGCAATGGTATCCAGCTTAGTATTTCGTCTTGTTGAAAACAGTCCGGTGAGCTCACGAATGCAAAGTGCCATAGTATCTCCTTCGGCGATCGATGCCCCTCGGAGTTCTAGCTAGAAAGAAAAAAGAGAATTAGACAAATAAAAACCGCAGCGCAACTGCATCTCAACCTGTAGTTCTATGATGTGGTTGAATTCAAATAGACCTTGGGCTCCAGAGCGCTCGGCGAGCGAATACATGCTTTCTTGGCCATGCTTTACCCCACAGATTTGAAACATGCTGCAACTGCGTCCCGGACTCGTATATCTAGCGAGGGGTCCCCGAACATTCGAATGGCCTCTAAACCAAATGCTTCCAGGCAATAAGTTTGAGCCAAAGCAAGTAGGACGGGTCTCTGCTGAGTGCGAAATGATATAATAGGCTGTCTAGTTCCATCTGGTTGTCCGACCGTTCGACGAAGGCTGTACATGCCGGCGACATACGAAGCCAACCTGAGGCCCGGAATTGTGGCCAAAGAGATTGATAGTGAACCGACAGCAACCCGATCAATAGTCCTCATAAATTGGGTGCGCATACTTTCAGGTTTGTCCATCGACCCCAGAAGGGCACTTCGCGGCAAACGAACGTGCTTGAACGTTGTGAGGGCATGATCCAGTGTCCCTGCTCCCGCGCGAGGTGGGAGAATCCTAAACAACTTGAGAAACTAGTCCATATTACATGCGTTTTACAGGCACACCTTGATGTGATACCTGGAGCCATCGCTTTTCCGTCATTAAGATCTACTATGAAGCCATGGACGCCGTAGTCACAGTTCTTCACCATAAGTCGCGCCATGACGACCGCTACGCGGGGAAAGCCAGGAATAGGTTTTGTTGGGGCATATATCTGTCTGGAGTTAAGATGGAGGAATTATGTATATGTAACAGAGTGAACGAACTTGGCCGCTCTCGGATGCGGTGTATGAAGATCGAACTCGTCGTTGGGTAACAGAGTTGCAGTTGTTTCCAGGTTGGGAGCATCAAGCCCGTGGCCATTTTCTGTGAGGAGAAATTGGGCCCTTGGTGATTGAACCCGTCAAGAGCAAGAACATGTGATTGTTTGCTACTACTTACGAGACATCAAATCGCGCTATTTTCTCCAGAAGCGGATGTAAATCAGGTCGATCCTCTGAAAATCGACCCAATGTACCCAGCACAAGGTTGTATTGTATAGTCAGTAATGTAAATGCCGCCGCATCTAGACCGATGATGTTGTCCATGTGCAGCTCCCAGAATTTTGGGGTCAATTCGACGCAGTCGCGCCATGTCAAACCTATGAAAGTGAAACGTTCGTCACGGCTCACTGGCACTGCACGAGATTAATGCTGCGATGCTTACCATAGATCTTAGCAATGGCTCTGGCTCTTGCATAGCTGGCACTCACGTCAACATCAAACTTATGGAGAGGATGGAAGAGTTCGGATGCTGCGAGTGCCTCGGTTTTGGTGCGGTCTTCTCTGAGAGGTGGCCGATTTGGGATTGCTGAAGGGGCCATGAAGGTAATATGTGAGAGGGGATTCAAAGTTCAAGACCTTTTATTTAGTGCCAAGGGCATTCAAAAATTTTAAACGCCTGGTAGGCTGGTATCATAATTTCGTGCTTGGGATCCCCGCAGTTCTTCTTGCCCACTTATAATAATTGTGTGCATATACGCTGATAACTGGAGTGAAAGCTCCATACGATATTGCTGTCAGATGGGCTCAATTGGTAAGCACTAAGCCTTGAGCTTAAGGACGAATGCAAGTCCACCGTTTTGACAACGTTCAACGACAAGTTCAGGTTGTGCGCGTAACCTGGATGTCTCCGATCGATTGGCTGTGCGGCTGCACACTCGGACAGCCCATATAGTTCATACATGCATACTTCTGCCCTATGATCGGAAGTCATGCGTATCGGGGAACTCTAAATTCTATGTGTTTCGTTAATTCACCAGTACTCTAAATCAGACGCCGTAAAAGACTCCAAGTGTGCGCCATCCTGCTCGATCGCAGTGGACGAATCAATGGTAATACGGTTCGGTAAGCTCGACGCGCCGCAGTGCTTTGCTGACTGAATATATCATTAGAGGACCATAAGTGGCGATTAAAATATTACGGGGCCGGTGGTTGATGGGGTTCTGAGGCTACTCGATTGTTGGTCAACACAGGGGAGTGCAATCCACAGATCGACTGACACCTGCATTGCATTGGCAATTATAAAAGGTGGCACTGACGCGAGGATGAAGGCAAAGAACGCGAAGATAATAGCTTCGCAAAACTGAGACAGTGGAGGTTTAGTAAGAGTGCCGGAGTACTGAGTAAGCACTCTGCCCCCCTCGGATCAAAGATGTGGAGCTGGGACCTTGTTCAGCTCCTACAACTATCTAAGTTGATGATGTCGAAGGTACGTTTCTCGCTTATATCTTGATACTTAAAAAATTCACCGTCGTGCCATAGTTTATCACCGTTCGTGACCCTGAGACGGCCAACTGTACAGGTAGTGGTTTAGTCAAAGGTTCGCCTTTCAATTTCAGCTGATCCGCGAGCAGGTATCAGTCGATTGTTACGACTCGGCTAATCCCCGATCTAATCTACAGCGCTCCGAACGTTCTTGCTCGCCGGTTAGAAACAACCCCCAGAGTCCTCGATATAAAATAAAGCTAGGGTTACTCTGAGTAAGCATTAGTTGTTACTACTCAATGCTTCATTACGGTTGAGTAAGCTGTGAAGGTATATTATGAATAATAATACATGGTTACAAAATATCAACTGTGGGGTTACTACACAAGGTCTGAGCCCCTCTCCAAGGCTAGCGTGAAATGCGCAATGTTTTAGATGCTCGCTCAACTCCCTTGTCTTTCTCCAGTGTGCGCTTGAGGGGTTTGGGCTGTAATCCCACAAGCTGTTTGTAAGCAGCCCGCCATTCTACATCGCATGCTTGCATAGTATGTTTCTGGACTGCACCTGACAACTGGTTTCAATAAATGAATAAATATTAAGTAGACATACATAATAGTCCAAACAATGGCTTGTGATGCACGTCGGAAGTGATTTTGCTGCTGGTCCCTTGAAGAAATACCATACGTGCATAATAATTCAAGTCCTGACATGGCATGGGAGTTGTATTGCATCCCCTGCATAATACCAGCCAGCATCGTCAATTTGATTCCATCACAATTGATGTTTCGGTGTGCCTGCTCATTACCGTTTGAAGTCAAAGGTGAAGCCTTCCAGATTTCAATTGGAATTTTGCTTGCAGGCTGGTAGAGTGCCGCAATAGCAAAGCCACTTGCTGACTCTTTATTTTTCAACCAATCTTAGGTTATATACATGAGACACAGTGAGAAGAAAAAGTAAGCATTGTTCCTCACCAGCTGCTTTCTTGCCCCCCTGTCTAATTAGTTCTAAGGTAGCTTTGAAGTTGGGCAATGGCTCAGCTGATGCGATGCTCATCATCGCAGACCGTACTCCAAGAGATATGTGTCCTTTCAACCTGTTTACATTTCTGATGAAATGTGCGCAGCGATAACGGTACATACAGGCAAGGTGCTCGTATGGTGTCAATGTATGTAATGCTCTCGTCCATTCTATGGTGCAGTAGCCCACCATATTTCTACAAATTTCTTCACAACATCGGCCTAATCCTATCAATAAACTCAGTATATGCATCTCTCCAGTCCGCTCATACTCACCTAACACTTGACCTATGTGTCCATTGGCCACAAAAGTGTCAAATCCATCACCATGGATGTGACAGAACCGCACAGTGTGACCAGTGTCTTTGCGGACAATGGCAAAAATGCGGTTGAAAAGGATGTGATGAGCATCCGCACTTTGAGATGTAGTGAACGCGCAGGCTATGATGATAGCTATGAATTATTGGTTAGTCAACTGATTTCTAGCTATGTAAATATATCACTCACAGCAATGATACTCTGGAAACCAAGCCTCAATCTCAAATTCCTGCCACTTGTGGAGCCATTTAAAAGATGTATCGATTGAGGGCCATTTGGTTTCCAGTAAGAGTTTACTCATAGCCTTGAACATACAAATGACTAAGTAGATTTTGCCTTCTCCCATAATACTGTGTTCTTCAACACAGTGTACATATTGTTTCTCAGGTGGGAGTCGTGTGTGTTCATCAAGTATGTGGTACCCTCCTAGATCCTGGTGAGGACGTAATAGTATACAAACAGTGAGTAAACCATACCTTCGAGCAGTTCCAAGAGGGTAATGATCATGTCTCAGTTTATTTATATATCATGCTGTGTGATCTGCATTACTGAGGGATGGGTGTAGGTTTCCCAGAGTTGGATCACAAAGATCTCACCATCCCAGGGCTTTACACAAGCCATTTACAAATCCCAAGTCCAAATTAATTCGACATGGGGTAGCATCAGCAAGTTTCCAGCCCAAACCCTCAAGAAGCTGGTTAAATACATCAAGAACAGCTTGGGGTGTCTTGGAGGGGGTTGTAAGGGGAACCCCTCATATTCCTGCTTCTTATTCTCCTTCTCCTATTCTCCTCTCTTATTCATGTTCACCCCTTCTATCCCCATTTCCCTTTTATCTCTCCTTTCTCCCTGTTGTTTCTATCTAATATTCCCATTTCCTTCCTCCCCTCCTCCTTCCTACTCACTTCTACAGCTGGTGCTTCTGTTCGCAATTTAAGCGCCCACTTACGTGTGCAAGTTGGAATCTACCTGGGCTACATCACAGGTCACGTGACTTCTGTTTTAAGCGCCCAAAACGTTCAGTCTGTTCGGAGTCTTTCCTTAGTTAGTAGCCGCCTTGGCAGTGGGAGTCCTTAGGCTTTTCTCTTTGGATTCCCATCTGCCAGGTATGTATCCTTGCCTGTAGCCTTCCTTGAGCTTATATACTTTGGATTCCCATCTGCCAGGCTCTAGTGTGATATTCCACTAGCCCCAGAGGTTGCCCTTATAGGGGTAGGATTTGGGTGCAAATGTGGGTTTCAACATATAAGTAGGATGGATGGGCAGTGGTCAATGTCATATGGATAATAGAATTTGAACACAGCAGGGCATGGTGTGGTACGGTCCATGATTCCTTGGGTGAGCACGCCATTGGAATTTCGATGCCATATTGCTAATATAATGTCAATAATTATTCATTTTGGGTGATTTTTGGCACTCATGGCAAAGCCCCTTCTGTTCTCGTGGGGTCGCCACAGTCGTACAAGCAGCCAATGGTCCATACCCTTTGATCCAAGAAGCTTCTTCATAGTGCTGGATCATGGGCCAGTCATTGTTCAACAGAGCCTGCAGGTACAGGATATCAAACTCATCCAGGTTGCGCAAAATCAAGTGCGTGGGGTGCCATTTGCAACGTTTTTCACATCTGAGGTAAGTCTGCTTTTAGTGGATATATCAGGACACTGCAGACTGATATTGTCACGCACTGGATGAACGGCTGTTGGTACAAATTCCAACAAAACTTTAAATCCCCTTGGCACTGATTCTCGATATGTTCTGATGTGTGCAGGTCTTGGAGGCCTTCATACAAATCCCAGCTCAGTTGGGTGTCCCTCTCAAAGAATTCCCTTGACATATCTTTGTATTCAGAGGTTGTGCTATGTGTTTCTAACTCGCTAGGCCCGCTGGTGTCTGTGTCAGCCCCAAAAGGACACCCATGCTGTCGAAGAGCACAAAAAAAAGCCTGTGTTTTTAGGAACACTTCTCATGATGCATGTGATGTGGCCAAGGATGGCAACGGTGCCAGAGTGATTTCGAACATTTTCCAAGGTGCGTTTCACCATTAAAGGAGCAATGTTTGATGCCTCGACCTGCATTTTACTTGTTTATTAGCACCTGAAATCCTACCATTAATTAGGAGCTTACATGTAGTTTTCAATTGGTAACATGACACTGGTTTCTGTGTCTTGGAGTCACGCAAGGGATAGCAAGTTGCCACCATGGCTGTCACCCAGCGAATATTGAATGTTCTCCTTGGGATTGACAAAATACTGGTTTATATCCACACTAAACTGGTGAGCAATGGTTTCTCCAGGGTATGAACCTGATTGCGGGAATACCACGATGGCCCCTGCAGAATGCTCGACAATGGCGTGAGCCCTTTGCTGGTGGGTGACTTGGTTGCCACTGGCCTGAATGTCTTGTTCAGAAAATGGGCTAGCCAATGCAGGGGAGTACTTTGAGAGATTGACGAGAGGGTGTGAGATGACAGGTAAGTGGGAATCTAAGATATTTCGCAAGTGTGTGACCTTGGGATTGTCACTGACAGACCCTGTGGGTTCTAGGATCCCAGCATCATCGAGGATCTGTCTAGCTTGCAGCAAAGCACCCATTTGTTTGACATTGAGGGGCATTTGCAGGCATGCAGCACACTTGCATCTACTCACAAAGTTTTACTCATAACAGAATGCCGGTGAGTGAAAATCACCCTTGAGATTGGTTCTGACATAACTCCCTCTAACACAAAATCTTGCCAAGGAGTTTCAGCCCGTATACTGACATTCCAGAATGAAAACCACTTTTCACAAGCCCATGAGTGGACACAGCACAATTGAGCGACCTCAGAATGATATTTTTGGTCAGTGCTCACTTCCTCTATCACTATTTTAATTGGAATGATGACAAAAGCCAAAACTAATATATAGCTAGGTTTTACAAGCTGTTTGAGGGCACATACACGAACCTATGAGGTGAGATTTGCCTTAGCAATGTACACCATCTATACAGTCTAAAATTATGACTAAGCATTTCACAATCGTGCCACTCCATTCACCCCCTTGAGCACGATCTCTGTCGCCTGGAAAGGCTGGTTTTTCATCAGACCTATGGACTATCGGCAAGTTACTATTGAAGTTTTTTTCTTCAGAGATTGAGTGCTAATCCCATTGTTGTTACAGCCCTTGCATCCCTGGCTGTTCAGAGGGTGAAAAAACTTTGCGTCCTGGTCTAGAACAAGACGAGTGATGCCATGCCTTCAACTGGATGGAATTCTATAAAAGGTGAGTGATTTTGGACATTTCAACAACCTGTTCATTCATTAACATTCACTCACTCTTTTGCACAACACCAATGGCCCCTGATTTCACTCACAACCGCGCTCTCGCTATGTGCTGCTTCTCTCTTCAAATCTGAGGCCAACCACAGTGTGGATTGCCATCCTATCTGCAGTGGTACAAAGACAAACTCTTTGCACCCTGTCTTGCCATGCAAGAACACTCCCTAAACCTGGTATTCTATGACCATGCTCAAGGAGCCGTGTCTGAATTTCCTTAGTAAGTTGGTGCATTTGGATTATTCATATTTCATCCTAACATGTATTTTAGCCCTACATCTGGAGGGTATTTCATCAATCCTGCAGGAATTGGTAAATATAATGAACACTGCCGCCAGGCTTTTGAATGCTGGTGCAGATTGCTTTCACCAGAGGTTCCTGTGTTTGTCGAATTGAAAAAGATCAGGCGAGGCTCATACACAATCTGTCATGAATGTGGATTAAACAGTAGGCTGTTTTTGTTCTCCTTATCTCTCACTGTTAATTTTTCAGTTCTCCTTGATGAGAAGTTATATACATGCTCAATGACGGCAGATTACCCTGCGTTTGATAAGAATGGTGGTATGTACATTTCTGCATATTAATCTAACCTATTCTAAGTATCCTTAATAGCTACCATACACTAGAGGCAGGGAAAAATTTTCCGGATGGGAAAACCATGAGGAAAATCTTGAGAAATGGTTGGGTTTGCCAATGATTTTCTGAACAGGAAAATTAAGGGAA
>MU134638.1:67202-92325 GCA_015039355.1 Ramaria rubella
CTGCGGATCACCAGGTGGGGTTATTAATAATGGGCGGGGTCGAATAGGGAGTAGGGGTGATGCGGTGATCGACCGATTCAGGGGCAATGAGGTTGCGGTGTGACGCTGGCGTGTGTCCACCATGGGAGGGACGTGGGACTGCCGTGCGTCGGCCATGGGAGGGATGTTGTGTCATCTCGACGTGGTCGTGGGCAAGTTGTGGACATCTCATGGAATGCCAGGGGGTGCCCACACGTTGCTGGCATCCAGACAATCCTATGAATCATTGAGTTTATAAGGGCATGGGAGAGCTTGGGGCGACCATGGGGCCCCATGCAGACTGGGAAGGGTTGGGGGTGCTGGATGTTGGTCATGGGAGGACGGTGAACCGACCGAGGGGACGCCATGTACGGACCTCAGGGGAGGATGGTGAGACTGTGAGGGAACCATGGGGCAGCTGCAAGCACATCGGGGAGGAATATGATGAGCCCATGGGGTGAGCAAGGGTACGCCACAGGGGGCATGTGTACATGTATGATGGATGTTGGGTGGTTCATGACTACTCCATGAGGCCCTGACGGTGTTGACTAAGTGTACATTGTGCCTGCAATGGGATGGTTATGGTGGAGACATGGGTGACCTACGTCACATTTGTAGGTTTCACATGAAATCGCCTTTTGGGGAGGCCACCGTGGTCTGGCCATGGTATGCCCACAGGGGCCACGAGAAAGTTTGATGGCAAGCCTAAGGAGACTCAAGGGGTTGATCATGGAATTTGATGGGAGTTTAAGCACAAGTCCGGGAAGCGGTTGTTCCAGTGATTTGATGATGAAGGTGCTTGCCATAATCCAGAGTTTAACAAGGCTTGAACTGGTTCTCCATTCACATAAACTAGGATCATGATGCTTTTCGGGACCGCATCAGGAAAATGAACCAAAGTCTAGGTCTACTATGGCAGGTAGCCCAGACTAGATGTGCTAGCTAGCCTCGGCTACCTGCCATAGTAGACCTAGACTTTGGTTCATTTTCCTGATGCACTCTCTTCAAATCCTTTGGTTTGGCCATGTTTCTTTGTGGCATATGGTCTGGCTCTAAGGTCGTGTAGAGCATGCAGGTTGTCCTGTCTCAAAAATTCTGATTTGTCGATGGTATGTCCTCTTCAGACTCTGTACCAGATTCTCCATGACTTAGAACTTATTTCATCAATGAATATCCAGTCAAGCAAATTAAACACAGGGTCTTCTATCTGGCTTCGGGTGAGCACGTGTTCGTCTCCATTGTGGAAGTCATTCAACAGAAATGTGTCAGGTCCACCAAAATTGCATATAGAGAACCAGTTGCAGCTGTATGGGTCCTGTGTACATATGTGGTAATAATCCCATACAAAAGGCACAGCGTTTCTTAACTCATGTATCTGTTCTTTTGTGTCAGTCATCAATGTACTCCTTTCCGAATCAGTCATACATTGTATAGTAAATAACCCTAACGCTACAGCAGCACGTGTAATTGCATGGCATGAATGAAAGTCTGTGTCTAGGGTTGCGGCTCTCCATGCTATAGGTGCATGTACCTGTTGTTTAGGGCAATCTTTACTGAGATGCCCTTCCTGTTCGTATTCAAAGCACTTATTTTGTGCATGTAATTCATTCATCCAAGCCCATGACAATTTTCTTTTCAGTGAAGGTCTGTCAGACTTTTTTTTTGACTTCGTTCGTCATTGTCATTGTTTTCTGTTCTTGAGTATCACGATCCATTTTTTCACCTGTTTTTGTTTGATCACGGTCCGATCTAATTCTCCTGGTACGGGTGAACTCGTGGGACTTGGAGTCAATGTCATGGCTCTTGTTATGGTTCGGCACATTCTTTCATATTGTGAGCACCATCTCAAATGCTTCAGCAGCTAATTCTAATTCACTGAATGTTGAAACTTCAGGGTTGAATTTCTCTGTGGCCCAGTGCTCTTGTATTTCTTGATGTGCCCCATTCCAGAAAAAGACGGTAAGCTTATATCACCTATACTGTTTGACAACACTCTGATTTGATGAGCGGAATCTCAAATGGGCAATTCCCTTTGTATAAAGGACACTAACTTTCTTCATTGCTCAGATCTAAAGTTGGGTGGGAAGCAATAATTAAAGAGTTCTTCGAAGAAAATCTCTAAGTCCCATCGTTGACCGGCCATCATGATTTATAACTCGAAGAATGTATAGGCTCATCCTTTGACGTATTTTTTCAGTCACTTCACCTGGTCTGAGTTTCGAATGCGTGAGGATTCTAAATAATCCATGCATTCATAGGTCCATTTTTGGAATTTATTGAATTTGGGTTTGCCGTAGTAGATGAAGGTGCTTTAACGGAAGATTGTTCACGCCTTATCCTGTCTCGTAAGTCATCCCATTTTCTTTTTGCTATTCTTTTCTCATGGCATATTTCCACACAATCATCAGTATTGGGATCAGCGGGTCGAGGACCAGGTGAGTTGGGCCTTACTTTAGCTTTGTCTACATTCATCTCAGTTCCGGAGTTCACGAATTTGAACAGAAAACTATTTCGAGGCACCTTACAGGTTTATCATGATTGTCTGTCGGTGCTTTCATGGCTGACCTAGTTGTGCTCAAGGTGCTCTCTAACTTAGGCAGTTGATGTTTCTGTTTTATTTCATCCTCAACCTTCTGTTGGAGTTGTTTCAAACACTTCTGATGTCTGATGGTATGTTTCGCGTCATGATTGAGGCATTCCTGGAGCTCGCGAGCTAGAGCAGCGTCAGCTTCAACCTAAGTGTGTCATCTTCATCCAGGTCACTGAGTATGTCGTTCATCGATTGTATATACTGATCTGATCTCATGCGGCCTTTCTTCTTTTCCTTTGCTGTGAGCCTAGGGGGGGAACATCACCTCCCATTGGGATGAGCAGATGGGCCAAGCATGGCATTAGGATGTGTAGGGGTCACGACTTAAGGTATTCTGTTGAAGCCCTGTATGTGAGCGGTGTTCCGTTCACTCTGCTCAATTGTGGTCTCTGAACTAATGGCACTGTTGACATGTCTTCTGTATGGCACATATACTGTGCAAAAAGTATTTCATTTCAGGTTGACTTAAACTGCCTTAATAATGTCAGGTTTCCTTGGAGTGGTATCAGAGCATGCTAGTTAGTAGCAAGTTCTTAAGGCAGGATTGCAACTTAGATAGATCTGCAAGTTAGATTATTTATATATTTCACAGGTTTTACATGATTGTGGCTTATGGCTGTGGTTCGGCAAGTCATGCAGATCATTGTGTGTTAGGGATCCCTATAATGTAATTATAGTCTCCTGGTCTTGTTTATAGGGTTCCAAGTGTTTCTAATCAGTGGTTCTCTTTATTTTTCTATTTCTTGTCACTGCTGCTGAGTTCACTATTAATGATCCACAAGAGTCCACAACTTGGGTTGCTGACCTAAAACTTGCCAAATCAGTAACTCAGCTTCAACTCAGCTGCTGACCAATAATTACCATTATTGTATCTCAGAAGCTGAGGTAAGCCAACTCATTGGTCAGCAAAATCATTAATTAGCTCCACAGCAGGTGACTACTTATTTATCATCCAATATTAATTAGCTAGAGTCATTATGATGTCATTACAACCCCATTTCTGAGCTTGAATGCTATGATATCATTTCAGCATCATAGATATTCATGAGTCAGTGAATTTATGACTCCATAGCTGTCTTTAGCCAATAGTTAGCTTCATATTAATAGTGTAGAAATGACTAGAAGCTTCTGGAAGACTCTAACCATACATGGCAGCTGCCAGAACCTTCCAGCAGCTTCCATTCTATAATTAGACCTTCCAAAAGCATCTAGAATGACTCAGATGTAAGGCTATAAGTATAGCCCTAGGTAGCCTTGCAAAAAGCAATCACACACACATTTCACACCTCACTTCTGCCTGAAGCCTGAGTCTTCTATCAGATCAGTTCAAGCCTGAAGAACTTGACCTAGCTGAAAAACTCTGTAGGAGCCTCTTTCAGTCTGCCTCTCACTTTGTAGGAGTGAAGCACAATCTCTTCAGCTTTTCGCTGCTTTAGTTGGAGCTCTGTAGTCTGTAGGACCAGAGTTAAAGACTACTAGTCTGTGTAAGCAAACCACCACTTTTCCATTTTAATTGACACTTTGTTGCTTGTAGGGCCAAATATCAATTGCTGGCTTGTGTTGGCTATCATCACTTCTATTTAATTGAAGCTTTGTTGCTTGTAGGGCCAAAGTTAAATTAATAGCTTGTGTTGGTAACACTCACCACTACTATTCGATTATCCTTTGTTGCTTGTAGGGCCAAAGTCTAATCAATGACTAGTGTTGGGGTGTAGTACACTTTCTATCTAATCAAGCTCTGTTGCTTGTAGGGCCTTAGCTTGATTACTAGCTTGTGTCAGCACAAAGCTACCACACTCTATCTTATCTGGGCACTGTTGCTTGTAGGGCCTTTGCCTGGCTAACTAGTTTGTGTTAGTGTTGACTTTATCAACTCTCAAGTTAGTTTTAACTTGCTGTTGTTGGTTTTGTCCTTTCACTCCTTGATCCTTGGCTATCCTTTTAGTCCTTCAATTGAACAGCCATTCAATTGTTGCGACCTTGAGCCTAGTCATCCAAGTCTGCTTTCCCCATATTGCATATAAAAACAAAGCATTGGAACCCTGTACGCTCTCCCTCATAGTTTCAAGTATTGTCTTGACCAGACTAGTAGCCTTGCTACAAGTGCTTTGAATTGCATTGTTACTGCAAAGTAATAGTGTTATTTGGACACCGGAGTAGAATTTCTTAATTGGGTTCTCCGTTAAAATAGTCTTTGGTTGATATCCCCTTGAACACTATCAGTGGCTAGACTAAACTTGGTTGTGTACCTTACACCAACATTTAGTTCTGAGTTCACAGTTTCCAAAACAGATATTGCAATTCCACTTACTCGATTTACTTGGAAATCTGTAAAATGGAACTTCTCTGATGAGTGTCAGAAATCGTTTGAAACACTTAAGAAAGCCTTCACCACCGCTCCAATCCTTATGCACTGGATTCCCAATCGTCAACTCATCGTGGAAACCGACGCTTCGAACTATGCCCTCACAGCAATCCTCTCTATCATTTCTCCAGAAGATGGTGAAATTCACCCTGTAGCTTTTCATTTCAGAACCTTCACCACCCCAGAATTAAACTACAACATTCACAACAAGGACTTACTTGCGATTTTTGAAGCTTTCAAGATTTGGCGACACTACCTCGAAGGTTCTGGTCCCACCATTGACATTGTAACCAACCACAAGAACCTCAAATATTTCACCACCACCAAGCTTTTAACCCAACGATAAGTATGATGGTCGGAATACCTATGTCAGTTCAACCTTGTTATCTGATTCCAACCCAGGAAACTTGGAACAAAACCTGAGTCTTTAACTAGACAATGGGACGTCTATCCTAAAGAGGGGAGTAGCGACTATGCCAGCATTAACCCGCACAATTTCCACCTGGTTTTCACTAACAAACAGCTGTCATCGTCCCTCCAAGCCACATCCCTTAATGTCACAATTCTCCACACAGTTACCATCATGGACTTTGAGAAACTCCATGAAGAAATCCGACAATCCATTCCCTCCGATCCCGCAATTTCTGACTATCCCACAAATCCTCCGACACCCTGATGGTCAGTCGATCCACAAGGACTCCTCTGACTTGACAACTGAATCTACATTCCCGACATTAATGACCTCCAACTCTGTGTTTTACAATATCTGCACGACCACCAGATCTCCAGACATTTCAGACAAAACAAGACTCTCAGCAACATCCGACGTGAATATACATGGCCGAAACTCCGAAACTTTGTTATCTCTTATGTCAAATCCTGTACAACATGTATGCAATCAAAATCCCAACAACACCGGCTTTATGGATTCCTTAAGCATCTACCAATTCTGCCAAGACCATGGAATTCCATATCCTTGGATTTCATTGAGCCACTTCTGCTTTCATTGGGTTTTGACAGCATCCTCATTATCATTGACAGACTCATGAAACAAGCAATATTCATTCCAACAGTCACGACGATCACTTCTCTGATGCTCGCTCAGTGTTTCATCCTCCACGTCTTCTCCAAGCACGGTGTTCTGACTCATGTTACCTCCAATTGAGGTTCCGAATTTGTGTCTTCCTTTTTCCACACACTTGGAAAGGCGCTAGACATGAATCTCCACTTCACCTCTGGATATCACCCTGAAGGCAACAGACAAACCAAACAAATGAATCAGACTCTTGAGCAATACCTTCACATTTATTGTAACTATCAACAAGACAATTGGGCTGAACTTCTTCCAATCACAGAATTCACCTATAACAACACTCCGAATGTGACAACAGGAGTCTCTCTGTTCTTCGCTAACAAAGGTTACAATCCTGACATTTCCGTCCATCCCGAATGTGATCTCGTTTCATCCCATGCGAAAGATTTCACAATCGACTTAGACAAACTCCACCAGGAACTCCAAAAGAGAATTTCCAACGCACAATCCTGATACAAGGAACCTGTGAACAAAAAAAATTCTCTAGCCCCAGACTTCAAAGTAGGCCACAAAGTCTTTGTCAAAGCCAAATTTTTCTGCACAACCCAACCTTCCAAGAAACTCGCCAAAAAATACCTTGGACCTTTTGATATCATCGCACCCACAGGTACCAGTAATAGAGCCTTCATTCTCCGATTACCCAACAGTATGCGTGCTGTTCACCCATCCTTCCACATTTCCATGCTAGAACCCGCATCTATGAATGAAATCCTGAACTGAATACTGCCTCTGCCTCTGCCAGTTATTATCAAAGGCAAACCCAAATACAAAATTGACGAAATTCTGGACTTGAGGATAGACAATCGCCAATGTTGCAAGATACAACACTTGGTATGCTGGACGGGTTATCAAGGCACCGATGAGGAAGCCTCGTGGATCCCCACTACAGAATTAGGCAATGCTTCAGAGGTCATTGAAGATTTTTATAACAAATATCCCAATAAGCCCAGACCAATTCCACCTTAACTTTCCCTTCTTTTTTCTGATTTTTCCTACATTTTTATGTTCAAATCCCTAATTACATTTCCATCTGTTCCAAGAAATTCTGCTTCGTGCTTCCACTCAATCCCAATTCAATTTTCCGACTCCATTTCCCATATTTCATCCCTTTCCATTTCCACCATCCTTACTTCCAATTCCCACTCCTGGTGCTGAACCATCCTTTGTACCCATGAGGTTAGAATCTGCGTCTCCTTGGAATGTGTCTGCATGGACCTTGCATGATGATTGATGGATTTCCACAACTCTCAGATTTCCTTCACCAGCAACTCTGCTGTTCCTCCCTCACCCATATCCACGCCTTTCACAACTTCTTCCACAAATCCCAATGTTCCCAGTCAACAGCATGTCCTCCCATCCTTTGTGCATTCATTGCATGTCGCATTCACTCCCTCCACTATCAGCGAACAAAAAATATCCTAAACCCGACATCCCACACAACAATACTGTTTGTGTCTGACCCGATTAATCGCAGATTTGTGAACCCTCCTACAGGCAATGGTTCCATCCACCACATCGCTTTTCCTTCCCTGATATTTCTCCTCCAATTTCTTGTTGGCCTTCCTCTCCTCCTTTTCTGCCCTTTTCTGCTCCAACCTTCTCTGCTCCAATTTCTCTGCCGCTTCTTTTTGCAACTCCGAAATCTCGCGAATCTGCACTTCTAAATTGGTCCCCGACCCCGAATCATCTTTGGAAATCAGGTCCTCAAGCAAGATAATCTGTGGCATTGACATTTAGCTCAAGGGATAAGAAATCAGGGAACTGATAAGTCGAACCCCATCCATCACTCTTATATATCACATTAGGGGTCTCGCTTAATCATCGAACCAAACTTCCCATGCTGATCTTAGGCCTCGAGGGCTTGGCCTTAAAGAGGAGATACTGTTAGAACCCAGATTCATTCCCTGCTTTTCTGCTTTTCTCCAATATATTCCAATTCGTATTTCCAATTTACTCCACCCATTTTTACTTATCCCCATCCCATCTATATTTAGTCATTTTTATCAGATCTACATCTTCAGCCTTATGTCCATATTTACTTCTACCTCGATCCCGCATTCGCTCTGTTTTGGATTTCTGTATTTGTATCTTTCCGATTCGGACCATATCAATTTGTTATATACAACTTCTCCTTGTACTTCATTAGTCAGTTCAAATATTGACCCACCTTGACTCGATAACTTCTCACTTCTGCCTCTAAGTCTTATCCAACTCTCCAATCTTGTCTGACTCCTCTGACATCCCAACATTCTGAAATACCAGGACACGAAGGATCCAAGAGGGCACAACCTATAAGTTGAAGCCAACGTCCGTATGTTACGATTTCCAACTCCAAATCCGAACTCCAACATTCTGATAATTCAGACATCCAACAAGAAGGAATCTAGTTCATAACATGTAGTGATGTCATAATGTCTCTAGCTAATTAATATTGGATGATAAATAAGAAGTCACCTGCTGTGGAGCTAATTAATGATCCTGCTGACCAATGAGTTGGCTTACCTCAGCTGCTGAGTTACAATAATGGTAATTATTGGTCAGTAGCTGAGTTGAAGCGGAGTTACTGATTTGGCAAGTATTAGGTCAGCGACCCAAGTTGTGGACTCTTGTGTATCATTAATAGTGAACCCAGCAGCAGTGACAGAAAATAGAGAAATAAGGAGAACCACTGAAGAGAAACACTTGGAACCCTATAAATGAGATCTTCAGACTATAAGTACATTATAGGGATCCCTAACACTTCCGGAGAGAGCATGTATCCGAGATATTCCACCATTGTCTTGCAGAAGTCGCATTTGTTGGACCTTGCGTAAAGTTGGTTTTTTGGAGCCATTGGAGAACTTTGTGGAGATGTTCTCCATGTTCTTTCAGGTTGTTGGAATAGACTAAGATGTCATCCAAATAGATGAGGACTGAAACATCAAGCATGTCGCTGAATATGTCATTCATGAATTGCTGAAAAGCAGCTGGTGCGTTAGTGAGACCAAAGGGCATAACACACCATTCAAAGGAACCATATCGGGTCCTGAAAGTGGTTTTTCATTGCCCTCTCTAATGTGGACTAAATGGTAAGCATGTTGGAGATCAATTTTGCTGTAAATCTGTGCCTTTCCAGGGCTTTCCAGAAGGTTGGAAAGTCAGGGAAGCGGATATCGGTCTTTTTTTGTGATTTTGTTGAGACTGTGGAAATCGATACAAAGTCGGAGTCTGCCCAATTTCTTCTTCGAGAATAGTACCAGAGCACCATGTGGAGAAAGTGAAGGGTGGATGAATCCTATGGCTAGTGCCTCGTCAATGAACTTTCAGAGTGTTTCTAGCTCAACTGGAGATAGGGAATAAATGGTTCCCAAGGGGGAACTCTCTCCCTCTATCAGGTCAATCTTGAGATCGTACGGTCAATGATTGGTGAAGATTTCTGCTTTCTTCTTGCTGAAGATGTCGGAAAACTTGTGATATTCCAATGGAACACTGTTGAGATTGGCTGTCAGATTGGGATTTGGGGAAGCATCAATGATGGAAGCAGATCTTCCTTTCAGAAATACGCATAACTGAAAGATCTCCTTGTTATCTGGTTTGCACAGGTGAGTGAATGCAGAGGCAGGGACTAGGTTGATATGTGAGTTTTGTTTGGATGTTGGAGGAGCATCCACGTGATCGGATTTCAGGATTCCAGAGACCGCAGTGGTGGATCTCACAGAGAGTGATGTCGGAATTGAATCTTGCTGCTGAGGAGTGCAGAACGATATACTACTCAATACCCAGTCAATCAACAGATTGTAGCAGGTGAGCCAGTTGTGTCCTAGCATGATGGAGCAGCTAGAATCAAGTGGTGTTACATACATAGCAAACAACCTGATTTTCGTTGGACGGAAAGTGGATTGGCATATGGTGGTGCAGTTGACCTCACCTCATCGTTCCCAATAACAACTGTCGATGGTTTGCATGAGTTGTTGGAGCTCTGGAAGCATGTCAGCTTTGTCCTGGGTTGCAAGAATATCTTTAATACAATCGGGAAGTTTAGTGTAAAAACTCCTATGAAGGGCAGCATTGCCCCAGTTGACTCTAGTGGCGAGGCAGTTGAATTCTATGGTAAACTTCGTGATGCATTGGTTGTTGCGCATTTGGAGATTGTCAAGTTCGGTTTCAGCATTGCCGATGGGATTGTAAGCTCCAAAATTCTCTCAGAGTACTGTCATGAAGTCCCAATAGTTTGTAAGCCAGGGCAGGTCTTGGAAGGCATTGTCGTCTAAGAGTTCAGGCTCAAAAAAAATCTAAAGCCATCCCTTTTAAAAAAGAGATAGCATAAGTAACTTTCACTTTGTCACTGGAAAAGGTCTGAGGACGGTCACGGGAGTGGAGTTTGCATTGAAGGAGGAAAGGGTGGAGCTTTCAGGAATCCAATCTGTTGAAGGTGTTGGGTTCGTGGAGTTTGGTTTTTCCGGTTTGACCTTTATTCAGAGTTCCCATGTGCTTGGCCATCTGTTTCAAAGCTTTTAGCCTAGCCTTCCCATCATCTTCTTCATTGTCATCATCATCCTCATTGTTGTTGGTGTTGTCATTGTCACCAGGGTCATCTTCCAGTTCGTTATTTAGGGGGATAGATCCAGGGTTTGCGTTTCCGGTGACAGTATGGGATCTGGTAGAAGGCATAGTGAATGGATCAAGAGTTTTAGTTCAAATATACTGTTATGAACTAGATTTCTTCTCATCGGATGTCGGGATTCATTGGAATGTCGGAATTTGGGATTCAGTCAGGACTGGAATCATACAGACGTTGGCCTCAACTTATAGGTTGCACCCGCTTGGATCCTTCATGTCCTAGTATTTTGGAAGTCAGGACATCAGAGAAGTCAGAGGAAATCGGAGGGGTCGGAGAACGGAAGGTCAGATAAGGATTTAGGGGTGGAGGTGAGAAGTTATCAAGTCAAGATGGGTCAATATTTGAACTGACTGACAAAGTACATGGAGGAGTCGTATATAATGAATTGATATGATCTGAATCAGAAAGATATGAACATGGAAATCCAAAACAGAGCAAATACGGGATTGGGGTAAAAGTAAATATGGACATAAGACCAAAGATGTAGATCTTGATAATAATGAATAAGTATAGATGGGATGGGGATAAGTAAAAACAGGTGGAGTAAATCAAAAATACAAATCAGAATATATCAGAGAAAAGCAGAAAAGCAGGGAATGAATCTGGGTTTTAACACTCAAAGCATTTGTCTAATAAGGGTGTCCAGACTAACGTCCTTTTATTTCAGGCACAGCCCAAAAGGGGTGTTGTATATGCCATTACATCTGGCATATATGGTGCTAGGTATTGCACCAATCCTCAGAAACATTGTATTTCAACATATGGCCGAGGGCTTTGCCACTCGCCTATCTTGGCCATTTTGTTGGCATCGGCATGTATGCCTTTGTCATTAATTATATAGCCAAAACAGTCTACTCTTTCAGAGTAGAGGTCTGACTTGGATGGCGAGAGGTACAGCTGTACCTCCCTCAGTTTATCAAACACCTTCCTTAGGTGTTGTTCATGCTCCTCAATTGTATTTGAGAATATGAATATATCGTCCAGATACACATGGATGAAGCAACCTATAAAGTCATGAAAGATAAAAATCATTAGACGTTGAAATGTTGAGGGGGTGTTACAGTCCCCCATCATCATTACTCGGCTCACAAATGTGCCAAATATTGTTGCAAAGGCTGTCTTCCAGACATCCATGTCTTTTACGCATATTTGCTCATACACTTCTGAAATATCCAGCTTGGATCTGTATTTGGCACACACTACATTGTGTCGTATTGTGTCCTGATCAGGGAAGGGCATGACGTCCTTCTCTGTGTTATTGTTTTGCAGACGAAAATCGAACACAGTTTGAAGTTTATTTGGGATACTGAGCATGGGTCTCGCTTGTTTAGCTGATGCCCTTGCCCACCACCCTGCAGTGGTGTATTGTTCGATCTTCTGAACGAGTTCTTCTTTAAGTGCATCTGGGCACTTAGGCAAGTGATAATTTATTCACTTGTGATCATCTATGAGATTTATCTCATGATTTATGTCTCTCCACAGTGGCAACCGTAGAGGTACTTTGCTGAACATATTGGCGAATTCTATTTTCCATTGCTCTTGCGGTCTTGGAAATTCAGCAGGGGTTAAAATCCCCTCTTTAGCTTTAGCAGCCATTAAGTGGCATGTGCACCCCTTAGTATGTACCTGCGCATCCTTGGATTCTTCTACTCCCTCCCCCTCTCACCGTGCATACGGTGAACTTATGGGTGAGTCACTTGTTAGCAGCTCACCCTTCTCACTTCAATTGCGAGTTTTATTTGTTATAGCAGCAGTTATATGTGGCTTAGGAGGAGGCCTTTCAGCTTCCGCTTTGCGTTTGTTACCAAACATGTTTACTCCATTAGGGATTTTCTCATTCCCCATTACTATTTGTCCTGGACCATTAAAATCCAGGACTAATCCCATCCTTCTCAGGAAGGGAGTTCCCAGTATAACATTGTAATAATCGATGTTGGCTATGTCGAAGTATTCCTCGACGGTTTTCGATCCAAATCTTATGGTGTCTCTGACACCATAGTTTATGGTAGATTTACTACCGATGCAGGCTAGCTGTAAGCCTATGGGATGTTTGTGTTTGAACGTCTTCATCTTGGTGGCACGTGTGAAATCGGGTGATATCATCATGCCTTCACACCCACTGTCTAACACAGTGGGCTCGTGTGCCTCCAACTTCAAAATAACCAGAGATAGTCTGGTTTTCTTCATGCAGTCGTTTAGGCCACATTTGATCTTTGTGCTGAGCCCTATGGTTGTAGACAGACTCAGCAGTTTTGTCTATTATACCACCCACAGCTAGTCGGACAGGGAAATTATGAGAGTTTACACTCTCATCTTGTGTTTGCGCAGCATATATCCTGTGTCTGTCGCAGTACCCTGTGGCATGTATCACGCTGGCGCAATACTCAGTCTGATTGTCATTGGACGCATCATCTGACCATCAGAACTTCTCTGTTGGTTCCATTTGCCAGTCTCTGACCATTTGGTCGGGGTATTCTTTGTCAGGAGGTACATCCTCCTCTTCCAAGTGATTTGGGCCATCTGGTGGCTCCAAGTTCTCTTGTTCTACCTCATCTCTGAGGTCTTCTTCTATTCATGCACCTGCAACATGCAGCTTGTCCCATAATTTGGGACAATTAGGCTTTATGTGGCCTGTTTGGCCACATTTGTAGCAGTGCACGTCTGTTGTATGCGCTTTCCCTATTCCAGCTGTGCCCTGTCTCAGGGTGTTATTCGCCACTGCTCGATTTCCAGCAGTGGCTACTGGTACCACGGGTGTGGCTCATAGCTTGTATGCCAGTTTACCCAGCTGCACTCTACTTGGACTAGGCTGTGACTTTGCAGCCTGATTCTTTTTCATTGTTGTACTACCGCTAGCCACAGTAGTACTCACTCGCATACTGTAGTCATAATGGGACACTGACTATTTGCTCAGGTACACATCTAGGAATAGCCTCTAAGAGTGTCTCAAGGGGATACCAACCAAAGACTATTTTAACAGAGAACTTATTAAGAGATACTAATCTGGTGTTCATGTAACACTTACCCGGCAGTAACATGCAATTCAAAGCACTTGTAGCAAGGCTACTAGTCTGGTCAAGATAATACTTGAAACTATGAGGGAGAGCATACAGGGTTCCAATGCTTTGTTTTTATATGCAATATGGGGAAAGCAGACTTGGACGACTAGGCTCAAGGTTGCAACAATTGAATGGCTGTTCAATTGAAGGACTAAAAGGATATCCAAGGATCAAGGAGTGAAAGGACAAAACCAACAACAGCAAGTTAAAACTAACTTGAGAGTTGATAAAGTCAACACTAACACAAACTAGTTAGCCAGGCAAAGGCCCTACAAGCAACAGTGCCCAGATAAGATAGAGTGTGGTAGCTTTGTGCTGACACAAGCTAGTAATCAAGCTAAGGCCCTACAAGCAACAGAGCTTGATTAGATAGAAAGTGTACTACACCCTAACACTAGTTATTTGATTAGACTTAGGCCCTACAAGCAACAAAGGCTAATCAAATAATAGTGGTGGTTGTTACCAACACAAGCTATTAATTTAACTTTGGCCCTACAAGCAACGAAGCTTCAATTAAATAGAAGTGATGATAGCCAACACAAGCCAGCAATTGATATTTGGCCCTACAAGCAACAAAGTGTCAATTAGATGGAAAGTGGTGGTTTGCTTACACAAGCTAGTAGTCTTTAACTCTGGTCCTACAAACTACAGAGCTCCAACTAAAGCAGCAAAAAAGCTGAAGAGATTGTGCTTCACTCCTACAAAGTGAGAGGCAGACTGAAAGAGGCTCCTGCAGAGTTTTTCAGCTAGGTCAAGTTCTTCAGGCTTGAACTGATCTGATAGAAGACTCAGGCTTCAGGCAGAAATGGGGTGTGAAATGTGTGTGTGATTGCTTTTTGCAAGGCTACCTAGAGCTATACTTATAGCTTTACATCTGAGACACCCTAGACGCTTTAGGAAGGTCTAACAATAGAATGGAAGCTGCTGGAAGGTTCTGGCAGCTGCCATATATGGTTAGAATCTTCCAGAAGCTTCTACACTATTAATATGAAGCTAACCATTGGCTAGAGATGACTATGATGTCACTAAATTACTGAATCATGAATAACTATGATGCTGAAATGATATCATAGCATTCAGGCTCAGATTTGGGGTTGTAGTGATGTCATAATGTCTCTAGCTAATTAATATTGGATGATAAATAAGAAATAAGAAGTCACCTGCTGTGGAGCTAATTAATGATCCTGCTGACCAATGAGTTGGCTTACCTCAGCTGCTGAGTTACTGATTTGGCAAGTTTTTAGGTCAGCAATCCAAGTTGTGGACTCTTGTGGATCATTAATAGTGAACTCAGCAGCAGTGACAAGAAATAGAAAAATAAAGAGAACCACTGATTAGAAACACTTGGAACCCTGTAAACAGGATCTTCAGACTATAAGTACATTATAGGGATCCCTAACAAGTACTCACTCGCATACTGTAGTCATAATGGGACACTGACTCAATTACTCAAGTGTCATGTGACAACTCCTCTAGGGAGTGAGTCTCCAGGGTGTACCCCCATTTGAGGACTTCTATCCTCAAAGATGTTCTTAGCGCAGCTAAGAACTGTTTATTCATGGAATACTTATCCAGCAGCATTATCATGCACGCCAAGTATTTCAGAATATTACTGAGGATTTCATCTACAGTACAACTTGCTTGCTCTAAGGAGTCAAATTTGTTTGATGCTTGTCTGTGCATCAATGTATGTAGGAATTGCTGCTGTAGAGCAGTGACTATGGACTTGAGGGTCTAATCTTGGATCTCTTGATCCCATCATTCTACCATCCAAGTAAACCACTCAGACGCCTCATCTTTAAGGCAAGTGCCTACATATCCTATCTGAGCTTTAGTCTCAGATGATCTAAGCAGATTATTCATGCTTAACCATTGCAGTACTCCTGCGATGAAAGGCTCAAACTCTTTGAGATTAGCACTTCCCCCATAAGGCTGAGGGTGAGGTAATTTTATTCCTGCCTTTGCAAAGGCAGATTTCTCAGCACTCGTGTGTCAATTCTCATGGAGTGCATTGCGCACCTCATTGCTATCCCGTCTGTATGGTCAGGATGGTCATTAAAGTTAGTCGGCTGGTGACTAACTTCTGTGAGTGGTACCAATTGGTACCTCTCTGGTATGCCCCATATACTCGGGGCTTGCTGAGGAACATTTGTGTCAGGTCCAGGTGGAGCCTGACACGTCCCTCTATTAACTGTCAGAATTGCATGTGTACCGCCAGGTAACTTGGCATTTGAGACTCGTTCATATGAGCTGTATTTGTTACCCGCTATCCAAGTGGCACATGCTGCTTCATCCGTTTCAGGTCCATCGACCTGAGGATATTGTGCAGCAACTGCTTGTTCCACCAGTTCTATGCTCAATTCTAGAGTGCAGAAATGCCTTCTGGCAGCCTTTTGTTCAGCTTCAGCCCAATGGTCTGCTTGCTCTGCAAGCATGTTTTGTGCTTCTGCAATGCTAATTTGGGTGATTTCATCATCTGATTAAATTTGTCCAGTCACAATTTTGAAGAGGGATTATCTATCCCTCACCCTGTCTCCTGGCGCTTTACGCATCACTCCCTGATCAGAATGATCATCATCCACCTGAATTTGTTTCCAAGCTCTAGGTATTTCTTCAGGGGGATCCATTCCCCTTTGTGGTCACAGGTCGCCCTCTTCATCTGTATGATCCCTGTTGGGATTGTTTCCACATAGGGCTTTTTTCCCTTTCATTTGTGTGTGATGCTTCACACGTAGCTCTTCTCTGAACTTTCTCAGGCTTTCATCACATCTGACTAGCATCTCAGTAGCCATAGTGGCTGCTTTCACAGCTTGTTTGCTCTGTTCACAGGCAAACAATATTTTTTGATGGGTATCATCCATCTCTGACAGGATTTCCTGCATGAGTTCATTTTCGAGGGACTCTTCCTCTGCTGAATAGCCTTGTTCTGAGGCTTGTCTCTCAGGGCTTACATGCCAATTTTCAATCATCTTACTTGAGTGGCTTGCATCACTCTGCTGCCTGGGTTTTACCCCAGGTGTTCCTCTTCTAGCATCTTGTGTGGGTGTCATACCCACACATCTGGATGGTTCTCCTTCCTGCATGGGGCCTTGGTCCTGTGCTTGTCATGCACTAGTGTGCAATGATGTGAAGGGTTTTAAACCCTCCATCTCTATCCTATCGAAGCCAGCTGATTGGTTCCAATTGGCGCTGCCTGGTCATGTCCCAGGCACACTGGACATTGATGTCGCTGATGCTTCTTTTGAAGCATTGTTTGGATCACTGTCTGTGATCTTGTTCATGTTGACTTCGCTCAACAGGCAACTCGTCTGACTCCTGGTTCTAACCTGGAGTCTCGCAGACATTCCAAGAAGCACTCCTTGCTTCTTTATCTAGCAAACCATATGGTTTTGCTTTGCACTCTCCTTTTAGATCTAGCCTAAGCTAGTTCTTTGGGGTTCAAAAAAAGTGTAAGGATTTTTACACTTAGGTGTGGTTACCACACTTGCTCAAACAGAACCGTTCCAAATCGGTTCTATTCAAGCGGTATGTGGAGGTTACAGATAAGTGGTTCTTAACCTAAGGTTATTCCCACACCACAACTATTACAGTTGTGGATGTGTATGTATACAACTGTAGCATAGACATAGCCTATGCATCTGTTAGAACCCAGATTCATTCTCAGCTTTTCTGCTTTTCTCCGACATATTCTGATTTGTATTTCCAACTTCCTCCACCCATTCTTGCTTATCTCCATCCCATCTATATTTAGTCATTTTCAAAGATCTACATCTTCAGTCTTATGTCCATATTTATTTTCTACCCCAATCCCAGTTTCACTCTGTTTTGGATTTCTGTGTTCGTATCTTTCCAATTTGGATTATATCAATTTGTTATATACGACTCCTCCATGTACTTGTTAACCAGTTCGAATATTGACCCACCTTGACTCAATAACTTCTCACTTCCGTTTCTAAGTCCTATCTGACTCTCCGATCTTGTCCGACTCCTCTGACATTCTGACCTTCCGAAATACCAGGACATGAAGGATCCAAGAGGGTGCAACCTATAAGTTGAAGCCAACATCCATACGTCTCGATTTCCAACTCCAATCCCAAACTCCAACAATTCCAACATCCGACAAGAAGAAATCCAGTTCATAACAGTATATTCGAACTAAAACTCTTGATCCATTCATTATGCCTTCTACCAGATCCCATACTGTCACTGGAATCACAGCCCCCAGATCTAGCCTTCCAAATAACGAACTGGAAGACAACCTCAGTGATGACGACAACATCAACAACAACAAGGATGGAAATGATGATGAAGAAGATGAAGGGAAGGCTTTGTTAAAAGCCTTAAAACAGATGGCCAAGCACATGGGAACTCTGAACAAGGGTCAAACCGGAAAAACCAAACTCCACAAACCTGACACCTTCGACGGATCAGACTCCCAAAAACTCCATCCCTTCCTCCTTCAATGCAAGCTCCACTTCCATGATTGTCCTCAGACCTTTTCCAGTGACGAAGCAAATATTACTTACGCTGTCTCTTTTTTAAAAGGGACGGCTTTAGATTTTTTTGAGCCTGAACTCTTAGATGATGATGCCTTCCAAGACCCACCCTGGCTTACAAACTATTGGGACTTCACAACGGTACTCCAAGAGAATTTCAGAGCTTACAATCCCATCGGCGATGCAGAAACCAAACTCGACAACCAACGCATCACCAAGTTTATCGTAGAGTTCAACTGCCTAGCTGCTAAAGTCAATTGGGGTGATGCTGCCCTTTGTAGGAGTTTGTATACTGAACTTCCTGATCATATTAAAGATATTCTTGCCACCCGAGACAAACCTGACATGCTTCCGGAACTCTGACAACTCACGCAAACCATCAACAGCCGTTATTGGGAACGACAAGGCGAAGTTAACTGCACCACCTCTTCCAATAATAACTACTCTGGTAACAGCAGCAAATCGGACAAGCAAGAATCCCGATCAAACCAATCACAGAAGAGGACAAACAACAGCAACAGTTTGGCTTCCGCCTCCTCTACCAAACCTCAGTCCTCCACATTGAATTTCCAAAAAACTCCGGAGATTCCCAATATACTTGGAAAAGATGGAAAACTAATGCAACAGGAGAGACAGCAATGCATGGACCAAAACCTTTGCATGTTCTGTGGGAAACCTGGGCATATCGCAAAGGACTGTCCACAATCAACCTCTCTTAATGCTCAATCGAAGGCCCGAGCGGCCTCTGCAATTTCGAGCAAACCCAAGTCCAAAGCCAAACCTGCAGCCGTTACGGATTCAAAAAAATAATAAGCAGCTCTGAGACCTCCACACAGACCCAGAGTTGCATTGATTCCATCTGTGCATTTTTCAAGGTCCGACTCAACACTTCCACTCTTTCAAAATCTGATTCTCTTACTATATGGCTGACTTCCGACATTATTCCAAATACTAATATTCAAGCTCTCGTGGACTCCGGTTCCACTCATTGTTTTATAGACTCATCATTCGCTTCCAAGCTTCCACTGGAGTTCCACAACATCCTGCAAATTCTGCTAAAACTTTTCAATGGCACTTCTAACGTCTCAATCACACAGACTATCGATATGCCAATCTGCTTTCCGTCCAGCAAAAATCAGGTTGTTGCTATGTATGTAACACCGCTTGATTCTAGCTGCTCCATCATGCTAGGACACAACTGGCTCACCCACTACAATCCATTGATTGACTGGGTAATGAGTAGTATATCGTTCTGCATTCCTCAGCAGTGAGATTCAATTCTGACGTCACTATCCATGAAATCTGCCTCTGCGGTTCCCAGAATCCCAAAATCCGATCACACAGATGCCCCTTCAACATCCAAACCAGACTCACCTATCGACCTAGTCCCTGCTTCTGCGTTCGCTTGTGCAGACTAGGTAACAAGGAGATCTTTCAATTATGCGTATTTCCGAAAGGAAGATCTGCTTCCATCATTGATGCTTCCCCAAATCCCAATCCAACAGCCAATCTCGATGGTGTTCCATTGGAATATCACGAGTTTTCCAACATCTTCAGCAAGAAGAAAGCAGAAATCCTCACCGATCATCGACTGTATGATCTCAAGATTGACCTGATAGAGGGAGAGAGTCCCCCCTTGGGAACCATTTATTCCCTATCTCCAGTTGAGCTAGAAACACTCCGAAAGTTCATTGACAAGGCACTAGCCATAGGATTCATCCGCCCTTCACTTTCTCCACACAGTGCTCTGGTACTATTTTCAAAGAAGAAATTAGGCGGACTCCGACTCTGCATCAATTTCCATGGTCTCAACAAAATCACGAAAAAAGACCGATATCCGCTTCCCTGACTTTCCAACCTTTTGGAAAGCCCCAGAAAAGCACGGATTTACAGCAAAATCGATCTCCAACATGCTTACCATTTAGTCCACATTAGAGAGGGCGATGAGTGGAAAACCACATTCAGAACCTGATACAGTTCCCTTGAATGGCGTGTTATGCCCTTCAGTCTCACTAATGCACCAGCTGCTTTTCAGCGATTCGTGAACGACATATTCAGTGACATGCTCGAGGTTTCAGTCCTCATATATTTAGACGACATCTTAGTTTACTTCAACAACCTGGAAGAACATGAAGAACATGTCTGTGAAGTCCTCCAACATCTCCAAAAAAACCAACTTTATGCAAGATCTGACAAATGTGACTTCCACAAGACAACAGTGGAATATCTCAGATACATACTCTCTCCGGAAGAACTTTCAATGGCAGATGATAAAATCAAAGTAATTCAAGAATGGCCTGAACCCCAAAAAGTAAAAGATATCCAATCCTTCCTAGGCTTTGCGAACTTTTACCGACGCTTCATTCATAATTACTCCGACATTGCAATTCCGCTTACCCAACTCACTTGGAAAACCGTAAAGTGGAACTTCTCTGATGAGTGTCGGAAATCATTTGAAACACTCAAGAAAGCCTTCACCACAGCTCTGATCCTTACACACTGGATTCCCAATTGTCAACTCATCGTGGAAACCGATGCTTCGGACTACGCCCTAGCGGCAATCCTCTCTATCATTTCTCTGGAAGATGGCGAAATTCACCCTGTAGCTTTTCATTCCAGAACTTTTACAGCCCTGGAATTAAACTACAACGTCCACAACAAAGAATTACTTGCTATTTTCGAAGCTTTCAAGATTTGGCGACACTACCTCAAAGGTTCTGGTTCCACCATTGACGTTGTAACCAACCACAAGAACCTCAAATATTTTGCAACCACCAAGCTTCTAATGAAATGACAAGTACAATGGTTGGAATACCTATGTCAGTTCAACCTCATTATCCGATTCCGACCTGGGAAACTCAGAACAAAACCCAACTCTTTAACTAGACGATGGGACATCTATCCTAAAGAGGGGAGTGGCAACTACGCCAGCATTAACCTGCACAATTTTCGCCCAGTTTTCACTAATGAACAGCTGTCATTGTCCCTCCGAGCCACATCCCTTGACATCACAATTCTCCATGCAGTTACCATCATGGATTTTGAGAAACTCCATGAAGAAATGTGACAATCTATCTCCTCCGATCCTGCAATTTCCGACTATCCCACAAATCCCCCAACACCTCGATGGTCAGTCGATCCTCAAGGACTCCTCTGACTCAACAATTGAATCTACGTTCCCAACATTAACGACCTCCAACTCCATGTTTTACAATATCTGCACGACCACCAGATCTCCGGACATTTCAGACAAAACAAGACTCTCAGCAACATCCGACATGAATATACATGGCCGAAACTCCAAAACTTTGTTATCTCTTATGTCAAATCCTGTACAACATGTATGCAATCAAAATCCCAACAACATCAGCCTTATGGATTCCTTAAGCATCTACCAATTCTGCCAAGACCGTGGAATTCCATATCCTTGGATTTCATTGAGCCACTTCTGCTTTCATCGGGTTTTGACAGCATCCTCATTATCATTGACAGACTCACGAAACAAGTGATATTCATTCCAACAGTCACAATGATCACTACCCCAATGCTTGCTCAGCTTTTCGTTCTCCACATCTTCTCCAAGCACGGTGTTCCGACTCACGTCACCTCTGATCAAGGTTCCAAATTTGTGTCTTCTTTCTTCTGCACACGCGGAAAGGTGCTAGACATAAATCTCCACTTCACCTCCGGATATCACCCCAAAGGCGACGGACAAACCAAACAAAACAATCAGACTCTTGAACAATACCTTCGCATTTATTGTAACCATCAACAAGACAATTGGGCTGAACTTCTTCCAATCACAGAATTTGCCTATAACAACACTCCAAACACGACAACAGGAGTCTCTCTGTTCTTCACTAACAAAGGTTACAATCCTGACATTTCCATCCATCCCAAATGTGATCTCATTCATCCCATGCGAAAGATTTCACAATTGACTTAGACAAACTCCACCAGGAACTCCGAAAGAGAATTTCCAACACGCAATCCCGATATGAGGAACCTGTGAACAAGAAACGCTCTCCAGCTCCGGACTTCAAAGTAGGCAACAAAGTCTTTGTCAAAGCTGAATTTTTCCACACAACCCGACCTTCAAAGAAGCTCGCCGAAAAATACTTCGGACCTTTTGATATCATCGCACCTGCAGGTACCAGTAATAGAGCCTTTATTCTCTGACTACCTGACAGTATGCGCGCTGTTCATCCATCTTTCCACATTTCCATGCTAGAACCCGCAACTCCAAATGCAATCCCAAACCAAATACAGCCTCCACCTCCACCAGTTATTATCAAAGGCAAACCCAAATATGAAATTGACAAAATTCTGGACTCCAAGATAGACAATCACTGACGTTGCAAGATACAATATTTAGTATGCTGGATGGGTTATCAAGGTACCAATGAAGAAACCTCGTGGATTCCCACTATGGAATTAGGCAACGCTTCAGAGACCATTGAAGACTTTCATCACAAATATCCTGACAAACCTGGTCCAACTCTTCCTTAACTTTTCTTTCTTTTTCCAATTTTTTCCAATTTTTCCTACATTTTATGTTCAAGATCCTGATTACATTTCCCTCTATTCCAAGAAATTCCGCCTCGCACTTCCACTCAAAGCCCAATTCAATTTTCCAATTCCCATATTTCATCCCTTTCCATTTCCTCCATCCTCACTTCCAACTCCCACTCCTGGTGCTGAACCATCTTTTGTACCCATGTAGTAAGAATCTGCATCTCCTCGGAATGCGTCTGCATAGAACTCACATGACGATCAACAGACTTCTGCAACTCTCAGATTGCCTTCACCAGCAACTCCACTGTTCCTTCCTCACCTGTATCCACACCTTTCACGACTTCTTCCACAAATCCCAACATTCCTGGTCAATGGCACATCCTCCCGTCCTTTGTGCATTCGTCGCATGTCGCATTCACTCCCTCCCCTATTGGTGAACAAAAAATATCCTGAACCCGACATCCCACACAACAATACTGTTCATGTCCAACCCGGTTAACCACTGACAAGCATGATACTCAACAGCGCCTACTACACTACAAAAGACACTCACTGCACATGTGCCTATCTTCATCAGCTTTTGCCAGACCATCATCTGCTGTGCTACCTCCAGTCTGCCAGACACATCATCTCCCCCCTCATTCTATTTTTCATCGATTCTATTTTCAATATGCCATCCAGCATTGCCACCACCACATCCCATGATTCATTTCAGATGACTGCCAAGCCAGACATACATGTTGGACCATGCATTGAACTTCCTAGTCAATGTTCTCCCCTTGATGTTCATTTGTCCAGTCCTCCTCCACAAGTTGCACATTGTTGGTACTATCCTCTATATGTCGAATCTCCTGAAGGCCCATACCAAACATTCCCCTCCTATCCTCATCGCATTCACAATTGCATTTGGGTATTCGACCCTATCTTCCATGCTCCCTTCCATGTCATCGGCTTTGACCCAAACTACAAGCCAGTGAATGGTTGGCATCATATCGTACTCAGGAACTACCGGGATATCAAAGAGTTTGGTCCAGGAACAGAGATTTGCTATGGTTATGTGCCTAAGGACTTCATCAAGCAGGACTCGTTTTTGTTCCCTCTCTGGAGGAAATTTGTATCCAAGTGTTGTGATTCGTTCAAATGTTTCTGAGTCGTCATCAAGCCACATGACTCACTTACTCATCTTCGGAGATATTGGACAAGCAACTGAAATCCTATTGGACGGCTATGACTCATTTTCATCACCTGACTCACTTGCTTCTTTCTTGTACTTCTATTCCCAATTGTTCCACATGGTCTATTGTCTGTGACTCACTTCTATTCTAGTTCTGGCTTCTATTTCAAATTCGCTGCCACATTTCCCTTCATTTCTTCCACCACCTGACTCATTTCTCCATTCCATTACAAACCACCTTCCTATTTTGGTTTTCTGCCTCTCGCCGTTAGTCATTTCTCCTGTCTGCTATCGATGACATCATTGTATGGCATACTCGCATCATTTGTTGTTCTGCTCATGTATATAAGGCCTGTTTTGCCTTAGTGTACCCCAATTCACCTCTTTCAGTTGGATTCACTCGTCTAAGTCTAAGTCTTCTAAGTCTACTACTACTACTACGTCTACATCAAGGCCAGCTTTGTCAATCACGTGACATTTGCTGTTGTATCTTGTCTACGCTTACGTCATCATCATCGTCACTGCTACATTGTTATCTTTGTCCTCATTCCATCTTTGTTGCTGCTGATAGCAAAGCGCACTGAGCCGAACACCAGTGTTAGTAGCCATGCAACGACGACACCACTACCCACTGTGTTTTGGATCCATTTCCAAAAGTAAAGCAACACCACAGATTCGTGAACCCTCCTACAGGCAATGGTTCTCTCGACCACATTGCTTTTCCTTCCCTGAGACTTTTCCTCCAATTTCTGGTTGGCCCTCCTCTCCTCCTTTTCCACCTTTTTCCACTCCGACCTTCTCTGCTCTAATTTCTTCACCGCTTCTTTTTGCAACTCCAAAATCTCGCGAATCTGTGCTTCTAAATTGGTCCCCAATTCCAAATCATCTTCAGAAATCAGGTCCTCAAGCGAGATAATCGGTGGCATCAACATTTTAGCTCAGAAGAGGGTAGGGATAAGAAGATCAGGGAACTGATAAGTCGAGCCCCACCCATCACTCTTATATATCACGTTAGGGGTTTCGCTTAATAACCAAACCAAACCTCCCACACTGATCTTAGGCCTTGAGGGCTTGGCCTTAAAGAGGAGATACTGTTAGAACCCAGATTCATTCTCAGCTTTTCCACTTTTCTCTGACATATTCCGATTCATATTTCTGACTTCCTCCACCTGTTCTTGCTTATCTCCATCCCATCTATATTTAGTCATTTTCA